>JAASGM010000307.1:0-23651 GCA_023334215.1 Globisporangium cystogenes | reverse complement strand
TGAACTGCTTGAAGTTGTTGGTCGTGAAGACGCGCATGCCGACCTTGCGCTGCAGGCGGATCATGGCGCCGTTGTCGGGCGTGTGCGCGTGGTTGAGTCCGAGGAAGGCCTTGTCGAACACGCGTCCGACGGCGTCGGTGAACCGCTTGCCGCGGATGTAGTTGTCGTGGTTCGTTGCGAGTACCCACTGGATGTCCTCCGCTGACGCGATCTGTTCCTCCACACAGACGCCGTGTCGCCGTCTTTGGTCAGTGTGCGGCAGTAGTTCAACTCAGACTCCAGCATGACAAGCTGTGCTCTTTCTTACCCAGACCGAACCGTTGCTGAAGATGCTCCAAGGGAACTTGATGCGGCCGCCGTACTCGACCATGAGCGCCTCCTGCAGAGCGCCAGGTTGCACCGCCAGTTGAGTTGCTGACAACAAGCAGCACGAGGCTCGCAAAGTGAAGCGACAGCCACGCACGATGAACTCGTGGACGCGCGGCACGTGCTTGATGACTTCTGGCAGCATCCCGAGCAGCGGCACTCCCTTCGGCCCCGGGATCGGCGCGAGTCCCTTGGCGATGCGGAGCTTCGTGCGCACCGCCGAGGCCACGCGCGCCGCGAGACTCGCGACCACGATAGCAGACAACGCGACGGCTGCTGTGGAGCACGAGAGCGCGTCCAGCGGAGCGAGAACGAGCATCTCGGAGGCGAAGGCGAAGTGAGCAGAAATCCTTCTTCGCCGCACGCACGCACCCGTTTAGTGAACCCGACTGGCCCTCAAAGCACGCTGGGGATGGATGCCTGCAGCAGCTGAAGAGCGAGGACGTAAGTTAGTGCACGTACGCCCAACGCCTTCGACACTAACGAGCAACAGCACCAGCGCAGTGTCGGTTCTCCGTCGTGGCGCTGAGATGCCACCTGTACTGAAGCTGGAACGCTGTCTCTGCACTCTGACAAGAAACAGCCCGACAACTATGACGGTGCGATCTTCGATGCCTGTGGAGTGAGCCGAGAGGCGAAGTTCACAGCGAGACACGAGCGAAGAGGTCAACGATGCCAGTTGCAAGCGTCCTGGTGTCTGCCGGTGCGTGTTCTTGGAGAAGTTGCATTGCACCAGGAAGTGGTGAGAGGCAGCACGTCCACTCGACGATCTTGATCAGGTGCTCCCCCCGGGTGTTGACACTGGACTAAGACGCGGTTCGCATCGCGTTCCTGACGCCTGTGATCCAGGAGGCTGCAGTCGGATGCCGAAGCAGTCTGGACGATGGAGACGACGACTGCAGGGTGAGAAAGTTAACGTGGACGTGCCGATCGTTGTGTGTGATGAGAGAGAAGTGGTGTGGAGCACACGGGGGGCGGCTAACATTCGATCCTCGAAAGGCGTTGCCATTCTTCAATCTGCGCTCATGCGCTCGGAACTCTTCATACTGCTGGTGCTGGCGGCGGCGGCGGCGACGCTCCGGTTGTTGCGCGCGCTGCAGCGGAAGCTGCGCATCGCGAATGGCCTAGCGCCTCTGCGTGGCCCCAAGGGCGTCTTCCTGCTCGGCAACATCCCGGTGTTCGTGCGCAACAAGAACCGCATGTACCACTTCCTGGTGCGTGGTGGTGTGGAGTGTGACGCTTGCCAGCGCTGAGCTCACGCTGGAAGGAACCGCAACGCGCAGGAGGAACTGCTGCAGGAGTTCGGCGGCATCATGAAAATGCCGTGGCACCTCTTCTTCGACGGCGCCATCTACGTACGTACGCGACTGTTGCGTGGTAGCCACGACTCTCAGTGGCTCAAAGCACTCACTCGCTTGCTCGAGACGCAGATCACGGACCCGGAGCACGTCAAGCACGTGCTGGCGACCAACTTCGACAACTACGTCAAGCCGCAGGGTTTCATCGACGCCTTCCAGGAGGTCTTCGAGCACTCGTTCTTCGCGATGAACCACGCGCACACGCCCGACGGCGGCGCCAAGTGGCGGCTGCAGCGCAAAGTGGCGGCCAAGGTCTTCACGGCGAGCAACTTCCGGGTCTTCACGGAGCAGGTCTTCGACAAGTACGCGAACGAGACGGTGCGCGAGATCACCGAAGCCCGCAAGGTCGCGGCCGTCACGTCTGCCGGCTCGCCGAGCTTCGACATGCAGGAGCTCTGCGCGCAGTACACGCTCAAGTCGATCTTCGACGTCGCGTTCGGCATCCCGCTGCGGGAGATCGTCGAACCGCGCGCGTTCGCGCAGAGCATGAACTTTGTCAACGAGCACTGCGCGAGCCGGCTCTTCGTCAAGCAGTACTACAAGCTGCTCAAGTGGTGCATGCCGAGCGAGTATCGACTCCGGCGCGAGACGAACTTCATCCGCGGTGTGGCGGACAAGATCCTACTTCGCCGGCTACAGGAGAGCGACGCGGAGCTCGCGCCGCGCTCCGACATCCTCTCGCTCTTCATCAAGAAGGCGCGCGAGCTCGGCGAGGACTCGGCGGCGCTGCTGGACGTCGCCACGCTGCGCTCGATCGTGCTGACATTCATCTTCGCTGGTCGCGACACCACAGCGGAGTGCATCACGTACACGTTCTACGGCATCGCGCGCCACCCGGACGTGCAGCAGAAGATCGTGGACGAGCTGCGCGCGAGCTGCGGCGGCGGTGACGCGCCACTCGCGTACGAACACGTCAAGGGCCTCAAATACCTCGATGCGGTGGTACACGAGGCCGTGAGACTGTACCCAGCGCTGCCGTACAACGTGAAGATGGCGGTGTGCGACGACCACCTGCCGGGCGGCGTGTTCGTGCCAGCAGGTTGCGACGTGGTCTACTCGCCGTGGTACATGGGGCGGAACAACACGGCGCTGTGGGGGAGCGACCCGCGCGCGTTCCGGCCGGAGCGCTGGCTCGAGATGAAGACGCGGCCGAGCGCGTTCGAGTTCCCGGCGTTCCAGGCGGGGCCGCGCGTGTGCATTGGCATGAACATGGCGGTGCTGGAGGCCAAGATGTTCGCCGCCGTGCTGCTGCGCAACTTCCGCGTGCAGATCCCGGCGCACGAGGCGCAGGAGCGCGGCTATGTACTCAAGTCGGGGCTCTTCATGGCGGGCGGGCTGCCTCTCGAAATGGCGCCGCGCGGTGCAGCGCTCGCGTGAGAGAGTAGGATCACTTCGTGCAGCGCAAAAGACGATGACGAACGCGTGACAAACGGACGGGTTCGTTCGTGTGGTGCACACCATGGATATCAAAACCCGGATTTTTTTCATACAACGATGCAGCTCCGCCCACGAGCTCGCATCGCACAAGCTGCGGTGGACGTCGCCGCCGGTACGAACGCGCGCGCAGTTAGCACGAGCCCCAGCGCCGCGAACCCACGCGCGCGCATCCAGAGCGAGCTGCTCGCGCTCGCCGACCCGCAGTACGCGGTCGGCGTCACACGCTTCTTCAAGCGCGCCTACTGCCCAAACGACGAGTTCGTCGGCGTGCGCACCCCGCAGTGCCGCGCAGTCGTGCGCGCGCATCTGCACGCGATCTCGCGCGCGGAAGTCGTGGCGCTGCTGCGCGACGAGCGCCACGAGCTGCGGCTCGCGGGCGGCATCTGCGTCGTCGAGGCGTTTGCGGCGCCGCTCAGGAACGCACGATGGCTCTCGGACGCGAATGCTGACGCCGCCGATCAACAGCAGCAGCAGCAGAGCGATGGAGAGGACGACCGCAGCGCCACTTCGCTGTCCGTGCAGCAGCAGCGCCAGCAGCAGGTCGTCGAGTTCTACCTCGAGCACTTGGGCTGCTTCGACAACTGGGACCTCGTAGACATCACGTGTCCGAAGGTGCTCGGCGCCTGGATGGCGCAGCGCCACCTCGCCGACATCGACCGGTTCTGCCAGCGCGTGGACGCAGCAGCGCCACCCGCGTCCTCATCAGCGGAGGTCGACGTTGAGCGCGAGAGGACGCAGCTCGCGGACGCGATGCGCGAGCTCCCGTCCTGGTACCAAGAGCTGCTCGTGTCGACCGACTTCTGGGAGACGCGCGTCTCAATCGTGCTCCTGCTCGGGATCCGCACGCAGCGCGCGGGCTTCGCGCTGCACGTCTGCCGCTGGCAGCTGCTGCGGCTGCTGGGGGGAGAGCGCGCGTACGAGCAGCGCATCCGGGGCGAGCTCTTCGGGGACTACGACCTCGTGCACAAGGCGTGCGGGTGGGTGCTGCGCGAGTGCGGCAAGACCGATCGCCCGGCGCTCCTGCGCTTCCTCACTCGGTACGCGCCGCTCACCCCGCGGACGACGCTGCAGTACGCGACCGAGCACCTCGACCGAGTGCTCGCCAAGTCGCTGTCTTCGCAGGGGCGAGTGGCGAGCAAGAGAGCACGAAGTGCGAGCGGCGACGCTGGCGCAGACGCGAAGCGTGGTTCCAAGCGCGAAGGGCTCTAGTCTATTGCTCCGAGTCCGTAGGCGGCGCGTCGGGCGATCCATCAGCTGTCGCCTCGCCGCTCTCTTCACCGACGACTGCGCCGAGCACGCGCGTCTTCGCGGACGCCGCCGTCCTGCCCGGCGCCTTCGCTCTCTTCGTCGGCGTCGGGTTCACGTGGATGCTCTCAATGTGCGTCAGAAGCACCTTCTTGTACCCGAACTTGCCCTCGCAGCCGTCGTACGGGCACACGAACCGCTGCGAGCGCACAGCGTCGTGCACCGCGTTGTAGTGCGCCATGAGATTCGACTTGCGCGTGAACGCGCTCTCGCAGCCTTCCACCGGACACACGAGCATCTTGCGCTCGTCCACAGCTTCGAAGTGCGTGCGCAGGTGCGCGCGCAGGTTCTGCTTGCGCTGCAGCATGTGGCCGCACACTTCACACTTGAGCAGCTGCCTCCGCGTCGCCTCGACGCCGTCCTGGAGTTTCACCGGCGCTCCGTTCCTCCCTCGCTTGCGCTTCTTGCTCGTCGCGGCGGCTCCGCTCTCCTGCTTGATGCCCAGTCCACCCTTGGCCACCACTGGCGGCTTGCGGTGCACCTCGCAATCGTGCTGTGCCTTCTCCTCTGCGCTGAAGAGCATCTGGCCGCAGTCGGCCTCCTCGCAGAAGAGCACCTGCGACTGCCCGTCCCTGTTTGCCGCGTGCCGCCGCTCGTGCCGCCCGAGTTGGAAGCGCTTCGCGAAGCGCTCGCCGCACTCGCCGCACTCGAACGGCAGCACGCCCGTGTGCACGAACGAGTGCGCTTGCAGGTCCGACTTCTTCTTGAACGCCAGCAGACACTGCGCGCACTTGAACGGCTTGTTCGCGTTCAGGTGCGACCGGTTCATGTGCCGCGAGAGGCCGTGGCTGTACGCGAACCCGATGTGGCACAGCTCGCACCGGAACGGCTTCTCCTGTCCGTCGACTGTGTGGATGCTCAAGACGTGGCGCGTGAGGTGCTCGCGCTTCGAGTAGCTCTTCGCGCAGCCGGAGACTGTGCATGGGAACCGCTGGTGGGCGACGTCGCGGGCGTGGAGCTCCTTCTCGTGGCGCGTGGCGAAGCTGAGGCTGCACGGCTTGCACGCGAACTTGCGCGCTGACGTTGCTGCTTTGCAGGAGGGCGAGACGGGTGCGTTAGAAGGAGAGATGCCAGCAGGTGATGATGATCCAGGGCCTGCCTTCGTGGTAGCGAGCGCAGTGCCGCAGCAGCTGATCTCTGCGCGCGAAGCTCGAGCCGCACGTGGCGGTGCTGCACTGGAACTCGCTTTCGGGTTGGCAGTTCGACTCTTCCGTTGCATGTGCTGCGTTGTGATCCGCAACGACGCAGCCACTTCCGCCTCCGCCGTCGAGCGCGTCTTCCTCCAGCTCGTCGATGTCACTGGCGTAGTCCGAGTCCGAGTCTGCGTCGCTCATGGGCTCATCACTGTCATCACCGAACTCGTCGCGTGCGAGCAACGAGAGCGGGTCCTTCGGTGGTGGCAGCGATGGCGCAGCACTCGCAGCTGGGCCGGTGACGATGCGCGCTGCTGTGAGCCACGGCGCACTCGGCAGCGGCGGCGGCGGGGCCATCAGTTCGCTTGTCAACTCGCCAATCAAACGCTTTCCCGCAATTATTTTGGTTTCAATTCCTACAATTTAAGTCGGACATATAGATTAGATTGTGTTCATACAAATTCAACTATCAGCTGCACCGATGATTCGAAACGAGCAAAAATGGGAAACCACCGCGACGCTTCGCGAATGCGCTCCAAATAATTGCCACCACTTCATCATAGCGCAGCTAGTTGAGCTAGTTGAGGAGCTCCAGCAGTAGCAGCAGCAGCAGCAGGGGCGGACTGCGCGCGTTCGTGACCTGTGCGTCGGCTGCTCCAGCGCACTCCCTTTCCCTTGTCTGCGGCGGTGGCGAAGGCAGCGAAGGATCGCGATGTTCAAGAACACGTTCCAGTCCGGATTCCTGTCGATCTTGTACAGCATCGGGTACGAACACTCACTCTTCCGGTTGATTGAGAGAGAGAGCATGGCGCTGCGCTAACGCGTACTCGAAGGAGCAAGCCGCTCCAGATCTGGGACAAGCAAGTGCGCAATGGACATATCAAGCGCATCACGGACCAGGACATCCAGTCGTCCGTGCTCGAGATCATGGGCACGAACGTGAGCACCAACTTCATCACGTGCCCGGCGCAGCCCGCCAAGACGCTCGGTATCAAGCTCCCGTTCCTCGTGATGATCATCAAGAACCTCAAGAAGTACTTCACGTTCGAGGTGCAGGTGCTGGACGACAAGAACGTGCGCCGGCGCTTCCGCGCATCCAACTACCAGAGCTCCACGCGCGTCAAGCCCTTCATCTGCACGATGCCCATGCGACTCGACGAGGGCTGGAACCAGATCCAGTTCAACCTCTCGGACTTCACGCGGCGCGCGTATGGCACCAATTACATCGAGACGCTGCGCGTGCAGATCCACGCCAACTGCCGCATCCGCCGCATCTACTTCTCCGACCGCCTCTACTCGGAGGAGGAGCTGCCGCCCGAGTTCAAGCTCTTCCTTCCGGTGCCCAAGGCCAACAACACGTCCGGCGACCCCAAGCAGCAGCAGGCGACGGTGTCCGACCAAGCGATGTAGTTGCCACTCGAGAACTGCTGCTCGGATATCGAATGCATCTCTTCATCATTCTTGCGAGCTGCAGTCGTCTACGCGAGGGCGAACGCAGGAGAGCGCAAGCGCCAACGAGGTGTGGAGAGCGCGTGTGCATGATAGTGGTGCGTTGTTTCGCTTAGAAGCAGGTGCGTCGAGAGATCGAGAGAGCGACGCGAGTGAGGGAGGAAGCCTCACTTTCTGGACTTGCCCTTCACGAACTGCTCTGCGAGCCACGCGATGCCTTCCTCGACGCCTCGCCCCGTGATCGCGTTGCTCGCTCTGTGGCATTGTGTGCAGAACGCGAGCGTCTCGTTAGTCCGTCGATCCACACATGGCAGCGAGCGAGGCGTCCAAGAACGTACGTGATGTGCCACGATTTGCCGGCGAGCTTCTCGAGCTCCAGTTGCTCCATGCACTCGACCGGCGTAAGCGCGCTAGAGAGATCCATCTTGTTCGCGAAGAAGAGTATCGGGATCTTCTTGCCCGCGAGCTCCTTGTGCTCCACAAGCTGCTCGAGCTCGTCCTTGGCGACGCACATTCGGATCGAGTCTGTCGAATCCAGAACGTAGATGATCGCCTGCAGGAGCGAACGTGACACCAACGAGTTTCAGTCCTGACTCAAGGGTGACACTAGCGCCATCGCTGGTCACGTCGAGCGCACGTACCTGCACGTCGCTGTAGTAGTTCTCCCAGAGGTTTCGGTATCGGCTCTGCAAAGTGTGACTCTGTCAGAATGGGGACGCAGCGAAACCAGATCAGGCGATACGTACCTGTCCGGACATGTCAAAGACCGTGAAGTTGAGGTTCGCCTTGGTGAACTCCTCGACCTGGAAGCCGATCGTGGGCACGACCTCGCGCGCCTGGGACTTCTTGGGCTTGAGGTGGTTCACGAGCGTCGTCTTGCCGCTGTTGTCGAGCCCCACGACGAGGATGCGCACCTGCGTCTTCTTGATGCCGAGCGCGTTCGTGAGCACCTTGAAGAGCCCCATGTTGTGCTGGTGTGGGGGTGTCGATCGGCGTCGTCGTGGTTTGTGTGAGCTTGAAGCTTCTCGTGCGAAACGACGTCGCGTGGACCACGTAAAACAGCTGCACAGAAAGTGTTCGTTAAAGTGCGGGCGATGCAAGTACTGTACAATCTGTGTTTCCTCACTATCGAAAACAAACAGGAGGTCGCGTTTGGGTGGTGAGCCGCTCCTTTCTGGCCGCCTCCCCCGCCAGCACAAACTGCGAGCAAGCGAGCGACGATGCCGTACCAGGTGCTCCCGGGTCTCGCGATCATCGGCGGCGCCTTCACGCTCATGGGCGCGGGCTTCGGCGCCGTCAACAAGTGGCAGGCGCGCAACGAAATGCAGGTGCGCATGTGTGTCTCTGCGGCCCGCGCGTCGTCTGCCGCGACGACTACGAGGAAGACGACGAGCGAAGACTCACAGCGCGACTATGTGAATGTGCTTGGTGTGCGTATTACAGAGCAAGCTGCAGCTGCTGACGGACTGGGACCGCATGATGGACGAGCGCGACCGGCGGCTCGCGGCGCGTGCGAAGGCGGAGGAAGCAGGGGCGAGTTAGGCGCTTTCGAGTGCTCCGCGTCGCCGTCGTGTGGTGAATACGAACGAGATGAAGAGATGCAGAGGAGACGGAGATGCGCGCGCGTTGCTCCAGAGCCGGGGAGACGCCAGAGAGGACGAGGAGACACCGGCCGCTCTTGTCGGCAGGAGCGCTGTCGATACATACGGCTGCTTCCGAGTGAGAGCGAGCGAGCGCGACGCCGACCTCTGGTAACAGGAGAGTGGGAAACACGACCATCCGATGTCCTCGAGCCTTCGCGTCCTTGGACTCTTCGTGTTGCGACCAAGCTCAACAGCAAGCTATCCCGTGCGAAGATAGATGGCCAAGTGTCAACTATCAATCCTCACAGTCTGCTCGAGAGTTCATATCTCGTCGTACTATCTTCGCAATCTCCAGCAGTTGTCTCGTATCAACCCCTCAAAACCTCCACGCAGGGCAAACGAAATCACAAGACAAGACGGTGAGTGTGGTTCAGATCGCCGGGGGCGGCTGGCTGGCTGGCAGGTTCTGCAATAGATAGAAAAATCCGCAGCTGCCGCGCTCACGCTCCCCTCCCGGGCACGGGGAGCGCACGCGACGGCGGCCGCGGCGGGGAAATACTAGTACAAGCGGGAATTCCGCGCCTCACCCTCTCTCGTCCTCTCGCTCTCGCCATCATCGTCTTCATCCTGCTCTCGGTGCTGCGGCCTGCGCAGCGCAGACCGCGTCCGCGTGCCAGCAGCGCTTACGCCTTGATGCCCGTGCAGTTGCGGGCCCAGTGGCCCGACTCGCCGCACTGGTAGCACTTGTCCGCGCTCGGACCGTTGTCCTCCGGGCAGTCGCGGCGAAGGTGCCCCGAGTTGCCGCAGCTGTGGCACTTGCGCGACTCGCGCGCGTCGTCCGGGCAGTCGCGGCGCAGGTGGCCCACGTTGCCGCAGTTGTGGCACTTGGGCGGCTGCACGTCCTCCGGGCAGTCACGGCGGATGTGGCCCACGTTGCCGCAGTTGTGGCACGCGCGGCCGCCGGTCGGGCAGTCGCGCTTCAGGTGGCCCGTCTTGCCGCAGCCAAAGCACGTCGCCGCGCTGCTGGCGAAGCCGCCCTCAGCCTGCGCCGGCGCCTCCGGGCAGTCGCGGCGGAGGTGGCCCGTGTTGCCACACGTGTGGCACTTGCGCGTGTCGACGTCCATGATGATCTGCGAGGGGAACGCGAAGGCGTGTGGGTTAGCGACTTGCGCTGGCAGCAGAGGGGCTACACGCTGCTTAGGTTCGGGAACACACCGGTGGTGGAGGGTGGGGGGGAGGGAGGGAAGCTGGTCGATGTGACTTGGTCCGTGGAAATGCGGATTTGATGATTGGCGCTGCGGTCCCGCTTCGGCTTCAAAGCGAGGGGGTCAATTCCAAGATTGCGTGCAGATCCGTCACGCAAGTAGCGAGCCTGCTGTAAGACTAAATCCCTTTCAAACACGTTCACCTAGAAAACCCTAAATGCTCTCGTTTGAGTTCTATACAAACAATACCTCCTCAAACCAATCGCGACAACTTGTGCGGAAGAGTTCCCAACTTGCACGGCGGAATAGCGACAGGGGGTCAAAACACAGAAAAATGAACAGCAAGGCGCGGCGACATCTTGATTGGGTACAGAGTTTGTATTGCATTCGTGGTGCTGGCATTGTGCGCACTGGCATTGTAAGTGCGAGCATGTGTGCCATACTACCAGATAAGAGTGACCTTCGCAGGCGGCAACGCGGCGGTATGTCGCGCGGAGCCACGCTGCATTTTGGCGCCACGCGTCTGCGACGGGGGCTGCCCATTCTGCTCACTTGCTTTTGGCTCGGAGGGAGGTCATTCCTCCCCGTTCCGAACTCGAACACGTTCGTTCGGAACAACGGCTCCTCTTTCGCTTTCGACCAACCGATTCTCTACGCAGTTTCTGCACTATAGAGATTTCTTTCACATACATTTATCAAGTCACTCTCTTAAAACGATCGGATTCATTTCTGATGATTTGCATACTTTGTTCAAGTTAAAAAATGTGCGAACTTCACTCTCCAGCATTTTGCAAGAAATAGCCCAAAGCATATCCTGAATATCAAGAATCGCCGCATTCCTGTTCACGAGAATCAACACAGCACTCTGTTGGTCATCCTTCTCACTCCCACTTCGACTTCGAACGCACTGCTCGCGAACGCGGCCACAACTTATGCGCTGCCTGGAGCGTCCACGCACTCGCAAACTTTGCGATCAGCACAGTTGCCGCTAGTCCGAACGGCGAAAGCTCGGACTTCACCAGTGTCTGCAGCATTCGGCAGCTTGAGGAGGTTTGCGATCCTCTTGAAGCCGACGACTTGCGCGAGCACCGGAACACGTCGTCTTCCTTGTTGGTTGTACTGCCTCGCACTCCGTAGTGTTGCTCGACGAAACGCTGTAGACTCGGGTTCCCTCGCTCGAGTGCCGGCATGTACTCGCGGACGAATACTCGAGTCCACCATTGCTGCTCCGTGCTGTCCTTCGCATCGCCATCTCCACCTCCAGCCTCGCCCTCCTTCTTGTTGTGCGCCATGAACACCGGGTCTGCGTTTTGAACGCTCCATGCGCTGGTTGGTCGTGCGAAGTCGTAGTAGTAAAGCTGCGCGCGAATCGCCTGCGGTGGTGCATCCGGAAACGGGTCGCGCCTGGTGTCGAGCAGCTCCTTCACTTCGTTGGAGCCTGTCAGAAGCTTGTGGACGAGATGCACCAGCCACGGCGCGCCGTTGTAGTCTCCGAGAGCTGCGAACCACATCTGCCAGTCCAGGCGCGGCTGCATCGGCATCGCGAGGCTTGGACGCGCGTACACATCGCCAGGTTTGTGCTTGAAATGGTACTCTCGCCACGTCCTGCCGTCATCGGCAGTGCCTTCCAAGATGATCTCCGGACGCGCAACGACCGACACGCGCTCTCCATCGCGCACGATCGTCCCAACGCCAGTCATCGTGCGAAAGAGCCCGTACGGACTGGTGAAGCGGTACTTCTCGGTTCCTTCGTACGCTGCGATGACGAGTGACGGCATCGAACTCTGGTACGGTCGATCGAGAATCGAGAGCGTCAGTACACTCGACGAGAAGATCCAGACGTTCGTGAGCGTACAAGTCAGCAGGTAAACCAGCTTCACAATACTTCTGGTGGTCGATCTGCGATGCTGGTCTCGTTGGTGCAGAGTCTCCGTCACAACGCGCAGGATCTGCCACAGCGAAGCGAGCCCGATGATGCACGCAGCGAAGTTCACGGATACCGGTAGAACACGTGCGATCCAGGCTTGAACGTCGTCGACTGTGGGCAGAAATCGGATCGATGTCGCTGCGAGCAGCTCCTCAAGAGAGCGCGGGTGCTTGTCAACGGAGACTTCGAAGATCTCCATCGCGCTGTATGCACAGAACAGCGCGGTCGCTACCCGCATCAAGACCGAGATACGATGGCTGGTCTGGAACTGCTGCCACGCCGAGTCTGCTCGCGCTCTCCATCCGATACTTGCCGATCCGAGTTCACATTGCGTCTCATCGCTGCTGGTGATGTCGAGCACGGATAGCGCCATGACCACCGTCAGGATGTTGAAGAAGTTGTAGTTCCCAGTGATCAGGATGCCAATCTGGAGCATCACTTGCGTCACAGTGGCGAACCGCCGAAGCGTCAAGTGCGGCACGAGGATGAAGAACGTCCACGGGCCCTCGATGAGCAGCGTGGCGGCGACTGCGAAGCGATTGACGACCGGCTACTCGTTCGCATAGCAGCCAGCAGAACACAACACAGGACAAACGTCAGCACCGCTTGCCCCTCCCTCGCGATGACTGCGATGCTCGTACCGGAAGCTGATGCGCGTACCATGCGAGAGGCAGTGGCAGAGGTTGCGTGGCGTAATGGAACTCGAGCGCTGTGAGCCCAAGCCACGTCGGACACCGCGACTGGATCTTCACACTCCCGGACATGAACATGAACTTGAAGAACAGGAACCGCAGATTCCATACCCCTGCTGCTGGCGTCTCGAACATGTCATCCAGTCGCTTCTCACGCTGATGGACATACCACCACGGCGCGATCGAGATCGCGCTGACGCCAACCTCCAGCAGCAGCGCGTCCCACTGAAAGCGCATGAACGTCTGCCCGCACTGCACGATCGACAGGTAGCAGAGCCACACGAGTGCAAGCGGCAACGCGGTGCGCCACACTGAGTTGCACACACCGAGCACGGCGATCGTCGCGCCAGTAAGACTTGTCACCTCCATCGCGAAGCTCGGCGACCATTGCAGCGGTGCGTGCAGCCACACGAGTGTCGGATACGCCCAGAACCTCTCGAGCGTCGACGTCGCAGCGAGGAGATCGGGATCTTTGTGGCGTAGCCTGCCGAGGAGCACGTCAACTGGCTCAAGTCCGCCCCTGGTGTGTTGAGAGTCCACGACAAGGAGTGAGTGAGGGAGTACGCGGATGTGGAAGAGTGGCAATCGGCAAATGGCGTTGCATCGCGTACTCGCTGTAAAGACCGTTAATCTGCGCACGGATCGAGACGAACGCCGCGACGTACACGGCGCAGAGCGCGCGTAGGAAGAGCTCGCGCGGGAAGCTCAGCATGAGGAAGTTTGCGAGGAGGTGTGTGCAGGAAGGTGTATTTTGCGAAGTGGACCACACAAGATACTTTTCTGTTCGTACTTAGGACGAGTTGAACGGTACTTGTTTTGATGTGTTCGGTCTGTCTGTCTCATGTGGACGACACATGCTCAAGTTGGTTGGCCAGCAGCGAGCGAGCGAGTCAAACACGCAAGAGCAGATGTATGCGCAGCAGGCTGAAGTGCAAGCATGTGCTGGTTACCCGCACTGTGTGTCTTGCCACGCACTTTGCGGACTTAAATGCTCGTCGTTCTGCTGTTTTCATAAAAAATACTGCTTGGTCGATATTGAAGTTTGGCGTTTCACGGTTTGGTTTCGCACGAGTGACGCATCCTGCTTCGATTTTCGTCGCTTGAGACGGTTGGCGCAGCCAATCAGCGCACGCTATCGTCAATAGCGCATTGCAGCATACTGAATCCGAGTCCGACAGCACCCTATCGACCAACCACACACAACTTGCAAACTCAACCAAACGCTCGAAGCGGATCTTTGCCAGGCATCGACGCGGCAGTCGCCGCCGCCGCCGCCTTGCTGCCAGTAGCGCTCATTGAGCAATTCGCCTCGCGCCTCGCAGCTTCCTTCCAGCGCCTCGCCCGCCCGCCCGCCGCCGACCAGCAAGCCCATCGCCGCAGGATGTTCACCACCGCTCTCCGCGCCAGCCTCAAGGCGCAGCGCCACGGCGTCTTCCGCGCCGTCGCCGCCGCGCCGGCCAAGTCGCCGGCGCTCTTCGCGTCGCGCTTCGCTGGCTTCAGCGCGAACGCGCGCGCCACGGCGCTCGGACTCGACAAGTTCGGCGTGACGAACGCCAAGACCAAGGTGCACCACAACCTGAGCTACGGCGACATCGCGCAGCACGAGGAGGCCAACAAGGAGGGCCAGTTCGTCGCGAACGGCACGTACACGATCGACACGGGCAAGTTCACGGGCCGGTCGCCCAAGGACAAGTACATTGTGGACCAGGCGCCGTCGAACAAGAACATCTGGTGGGGCGACATCAACCGCCCGATCAGCGCCGAGGTCTTCGACGACCTGTACGAGAAGGTCACGGGCCACTACGCCTCGGCCGAGAAGGTGTACGTGTTCGACGGCTACGCCGGCGCGAACCCGAACTCGCGCAAGAAGGTGCGGATCATCACGGAGCTCGCGTGGCAGCACCACTTCGTGACCAACATGTTCCTGCGGCCGGAGACGCCGGAGGAGGTCGCGAACTTCGAGCCGGACTTCACGATCGTGAACGCGTGCAAGGTCACGAACGACGACTACAAGAAGCACGGACTCAACTCGGAGGTCTTCGTGGCGTTCAACATTGAGAAGAACGTGGCGGTCATCGGCGGCACGTGGTACGGCGGCGAGATGAAGAAGGGCATCTTCTCGATGATGAACTACTGGCTGCCGCTCGACGGCATCATGGCGATGCACTGCTCGGCGAACAAGGGCAAGAACGGCGACACGGCGCTCTTCTTCGGGCTCTCGGGCACGGGCAAGACGACGCTGTCGGCGGACCCGCACCGGTGGCTCATCGGCGACGACGAGCACGGCTGGGACGACGAGGGCATCTTCAACTTCGAGGGCGGGTGCTACGCCAAGACGATCAACCTGAGCCAGGAGAACGAGCCGGACATCTACAACGCGATCAAGCGCGACGCGCTGCTCGAGAACACGTGGGTGGACCCGAAGACGAGCGAGCCGGACTACTACAACACGTCCAAGACGGAGAACGGCCGCGTGTCGTACCCGATCTACCACATCCCGAACCACGAGCCCAACTCGAGCGGCGGGCACCCGGACAACATCGTGTTCCTCACGTGCGACGCCTACGGCGTGCTGCCGCCGGTCTCCAAACTCAGCGACGGCCAGGCGATGTACCACTTCCTCTCGGGCTACACGGCCAAGGTCGCCGGCACGGAGCGCGGCGTGACGGAGCCCACGGCGACGTTCAGCGCGTGCTTCGGCGCCGCGTTCCTGCCGCTGCACCCGACCAAGTACGCCGACCTGCTCCAGCAGAAGCTGCAGAAGCACAACACGTCCGTGTACCTCGTCAACACGGGCTGGACGGG
Organism: Globisporangium cystogenes; assembly: GCA_023334215.1. Taxonomy (NCBI): domain Eukaryota; phylum Oomycota; class Peronosporomycetes; order Pythiales; family Pythiaceae; genus Globisporangium; species Globisporangium cystogenes. The sequence goes on along the minus strand of JAASGM010000307.1, from coordinate 8,391 downwards.
CGGCGCCTACGGCGTCGGCCAGCGCATGAGCATCAAGAACACGCGCGCGTGCATCGACGCGATCCTCGACGGCTCGATCAAGAAGGCCGAGTTCGCCAAGGACCCGATCTTCGGCTTCGACGTGCCCAAGTCGCTCGGCGCCGTGCCGGCGAACGTGCTCAACCCGCGCGAGGCGTGGACGGACAAGGCGGCGTTCGACGCGGCGGCCAAGAAGCTCGCGGGCATGTTCCAGAAGAACTTTGGCAAGTACGTCTCGAGCGACCACACGGACTACTCGCCGTTCGGCCCCAAGGCGTAGGCGCGCGGCGGGTTGGGTTGGCCAGCCGGGCGGTAGGAGCCAAGGAGCTTACGAGCCCCCTCGACGAGCTCGTGCGACTCGCCTGGAAGACCTGCTCGTAGTAATATATCTCAAGTCGTGAAGCATAGACGTCGACGTGTGTGGTCTTGTGTGTGTGTGTGTTGATCGTCACTTGCGCCGAGCGCCGCCGTCGCCAGGAAGCTGCCGCACTTGGACGGCGATGGCGGTCGCCGCGAGCGCCGCCTTGAAGTCCGTGAGCGAGAGCGGGTCGAGCATGAGCTTCCCGTCCAAGAAGAGTTGCTGCAGGCCCACGACGCGTGAGAGCAAGTGAAGACAAATCGCTAGCGAGGCGCGTTCGCGTCCGCGCACCGTTGTGACCGGCGAGAGCTCGAGCTCGGCCTCCAGGAAGCTCTTGAGCACCATGACCGTGTGCCCCTTCTTGAACTGCATACGCACATGCACGTAAGAAGACAGGAGGCGGCTCACTGATATACAACAGGCGCGAAAGGAGGGAGCGCACCTCGTGCACGAGCGTCGACTCGTCTGGAAGCACGAACTCGACCTGGCGGCACAAACGATGTCACCAACACAATAACGCCACTGAAAGGCCCAGTACGCACTTGCAGCAGCTCCTCCTGCAGCGCCATGACGTCGTCGAACTTGCTCTCCTCCGGCTCCTGTGACGTGTCGGCGCGCGACGCGAGCGCGAGCCCGAAGCCCCGGTCCTGCGGCTGCTTCTGCTCCATCTTGCTTGTTTGTGCGACTGTTCAAGATCTGCTCCTGAAGTTAGATAGTGAATAAATTCAGGATCCAATACCACAAGGTTTTGTCATAAACAAACACATTTGTTACAAAACCAAGATGGCGACCACCGCGTTCCCCGAGCTCATGGCGGGCATCGCCGATCTCTACGGCGCCAGCAGCGCGCGCGTGTGCGAGGCACGCGCCTTCGTCGCCGACATGGACGCGCTGGACCGCGAGGAGCTGGCGCTCGAGCGGACGGTGCAGGCGCTCGTGGCGCGCAAGGCGCCAGACCCGATCGGCCTCAAGTTCTACCGGATGGTGTCGCCGCAGCCTGAGACGCCAGCAGCTGCGGGTGGTGGTGTTGGGCCGTCGCGACTGCGCGCGGAAAGCGGCGAAGTGATGGATGACGTAGGTGCTGACGACAACGACGATGACAGCGACGACATGGAGGAGGACGAGATGGAGGACGAGGAGGACGTAGGTGATGAGGAGGAGGACGACGACGACGCGTTCCCACTCGACTCGGACGGCGGCGACTCGGGTGACGACGATCCGTTCGCGCGCGAGGACGACGTGTCGATGGACTTGGAAGAGGAGGCGGAGGAGGACGCAGCAGCTGTAGCAGCAGCGCCGCCTCGGCGAGAGACGTGGTGATGGAAGCTGTTGAATTGAGTGGAGCGCGCCGCAGGTATACTCGGTTGGGATCTCAGCGCATGTCCGTATATAGCGTGGGGTGGCCGCGTGCGCAGCGCGTCAGCAGCACTCGAGACGAGGTGGACCTCTCGAAGACCTCTGGAGGACCATCCGCGATGGATGTCACTCTTTCTGATATGATGTCACTCAAGTGGGTCCTCCGAAAGCGAAGACCACATTTTGTGATTTTCGACGTAACTGCGCGGCAGGAGCTCCTCACGAGCGTCCGCCGCTCTTCCGTTCCCCGGCCCGCTCGCCACCACCGCCAGCAGCAGCAGCAGAGCGTTCTCGTACACACACTCTCGCCAGTCGCGCAGCACCCGCCTCGCATGTCGCGCGAAGCAGCGGTCGCGAACGGCGCGAAGCCGGCGCCGCGACTCGAAGATCCCGGCGCTCGCCCGACCGCCACGGAGCTCACGCCGCTGATCCCGGCCGCGAGCCACACGAGCTCGGACGACGCCGGCTCGCAGCTGCTGTCGCCCGCGTACGCGGCCGCATCGCCGTCGTCCTCGCCCTTCTCGCCGTTCCACCAGGCGCGCGCGGGCTTCGCGTCGCCGAGACCCGCGACGCTCGCGGAGCTCGTGCGCACCAGCAGCAGCAGCGGCGACGCGCCGCCACCGGCGGCTGCAGCGAGAGACGCAGCGTCGCCAGAGAACGCGGACGACGACGCCGACTTCGACGACGAAGACGATGACGAGCGGGCGGGCGGCGGCCGCTACGCGTACTTCGCGGCGCCGTCCAAGCTGCTCTGCTCCGCGTGCATGAAGGGCGACTACTTCCAGGCGCAGAACGCCGTGGAGATCGCCGTGAAGAGCGCGGCGCGGGAAGCGGCCGCCAGCAGCGACGCGCAGCCGGAGGCCGAGACGGCGCGCGCGCGGCAGCAGGCGATCGCCGGCGCCGTCTTCCGCCTGCTCACGACCCACGAGGCGCGCCACCAGATGAACGCGCTGCACCTCGCGGTGCTCTACGACCACCCGACGCTCGTCGAGTACCTCGTCGTGGTCGCCAAGAAGTACTGCCAGCCGGCGCCGTCGTCGCCCTCGAGCAGCAGGCGCGTGGCGGCGAGCGCCGACCGCGAGATGAGCGTCATCACGCAGGCGAGCGGCACGTTCCAGGACGTGGTCGACAACGCGTGCGGCGACTCGAAGCACCGCGCGACTGCGCTCATGCTCTGCACGTCCGTGGCGTGCGCGATGGTGCTGATCGACAGCGGCGCCGACCTCGAGGCGCGCAATTCGTCCGGGATGGCAGCGCTTCACTACGCTGCGAGCACGGGCAACGCGGGCTTCGTGAGCCTGCTGATCCACCGCGGCGCCGACGTGAACCAGCGGGACGCGCGCGGCGCCACGGCGCTGCACTGGGCCGTCTTCGAAGGCTTCCAGTACACGGCGATGCTGCTCGTCGGGTACCACGCCGACCAGTCGGTGCGGGACTCGGAGGACCAGACGCCGCTCATGATCGCGAGCGCGCTCGGCGACGCGTTCCTCGCCAAGCAGCTGGTGATCGAAGGCGCGCCGGTGAAGGCGCGAGACAAGCACGGGCGGACGGCGCTGGACATCGCGCGGCAAGGAGCGCACTACGAGACGGTCGGCGCGCTCAAGGCCGGGGCGTCCGACCGGTTCGTGGCGTGGGCGTCTCGCAAAGGCGCGACGGTGCTCTTCTTCTGGGTCATGGTGCTCTCCGCCGAGTCGCTGGCGCTGCTGCTCTCGATCCCGACCCTCGCGGACCCGGAGGCGTACTCGCTCGCGTCGCTCGTGCTGTGCGCCGTCACCTGCGCGCTGTACACGTACGTGTGGCTGAAGGACCCGGGGTACGTCGACAAGTCGGACCAGCCAGCGTACGAGCTGCTGGCGTCCGAGTGCAACTCGGTGCCGTGTCCGACGTGTGTGACGCTCAAGCCGCTGCGCTCCAAGCACTGCGCGTCATGTCGCCGCTGCGTGCACCGCTTCGACCACCACTGTCCGTGGATCAACAACTGCGTCGGCGTGGGGAACCACTTCGGGTTCCTGGTCTTCCTCTGTTCGCTCTCCGTGTTCTGCGCGTTCGTCGGGACGCTGTCGGCGTCGATCCTGCTCGGGAAGCTGCCGCTGCACGCGCCGCACCCGCACCGCCACAGCGACGCCGACGACGCTATGCATCCGCGGTGGATGGAGGCGCTGACGTTCCAGCAGCCGGAGTGGGCGATGGGCACGAGCGACGCGTCCGTCCTCGTGCTGCGGCTCGTGCACGTCTTCGTGGTGTTCAGCGCGTCGCTCTTCGGGCTCCCGACGACGGCGCTACTCTGTCTTCAGCTGCGCAACGTCTCGAACAACCTCACGACGAACGAGGTGTTCAACAAGGACAAGTACCCGTACCTGAAGACGCCCATGGACGAGTTCCACAACCCGTACGACCGCGGCTGCACGAACAACTTTATCGAGGTCTGCACCGGCCGCGGCGTCGAGCCCTTTGCGCCTGCTGGAGCTCCGTGTTCCGTGCAGAACGACCTCGACGGCAAGGCGCTGGTGTAGCACGAGCTCTAGCGGCGGTGGCGACACGAGTGCGAGTGCAATAGGAAGATGTATTAACGCGAGGGCTTGCTGACGGACGCGTATCCCTTGGCCGCCTGCACGATCTCGCGCACGATCTTCTTCTCCTCCTTGAGCTGCAGCAGCTTCTCCTTCTGGCGCGCGTCGTGGAGCGCGTCGTGGCGCTTCATCTGCACGCGCCGCCGGATCTCCTCCTCCTCGGTGGAGCGCCGCCGCTCCCCGCGCTCCGCGACCCTGAACTCCTGCTCGATGATCGAGAGCTTGGCCTTGTGCTTCTCGAGGTCGACGATCCGCCCGCGCTGGTCGATCAGCCCGACGTCGCTCAGGTGGCTCTGCAGCGTCCGGTTCTCGAAGTGGTGGCGCAGGTTGCGGTCCACGAGCGCGTTGTAGTCCGGCAGGCGCTCCTGGTGGACGCCCGCGAGGCTGAAGCCGTCCTCGCGCCGCCGGAGCGCGTCCTCCTGCCGCTTCTTGCTCGACGGCATCTCGCTAGACGTGTCTGATTCGCGAATGCCAGCGAGCGAGCGACGCGCCGAGGGCGTCGCCGAAGCGAGTCGGCGGCCATCGGAGCTGGCATAAGAACAAGCGAGCTTGTGCAGAGTTCTTATGCGTCATGATTCTCTCTTCAAGCTAATTTATTCATTAAATAACAGCAAGAATCACGTGATTAAGCAATCAAGCGACAGACTGAAACTCAAGGCGATCTCATTACGTTGTCGACGAGCTCTACTCCGAGAACGAGATGCGCTCGACGCGCAGGTACGACGCGTGCAGGCGCTCCCAGTCGAAGCAGCTGTTCACGAGCCGCTCGTTGGTCTCGCGCCGCGCTTCCACGTGGAAACCCGTCTTCGCGGGCGACTCGGACAGGTCCGCGAGATAGCGCAGCACGCCGCCAACGACTTGGTCGTCGCTGAGCTTGTTCATCGGCTCGAGCACGACACCTATCGCTGCGCACAGCAGCTCCAGAAACGCGACCGCATGCGCTCGAGCGAAGTACACCGTCTTGAGATCCTTCGGGCTCGCTGCCTCGACGGACGGCGCGTGGAGCTCCAGAACCGCGAGCGCGATGAGCTCCTGCGGGAAGCCGCTGTTGCTGTCCGGCATCGCCATCACTCTCGTGATGCTTGCGTCCCACGTCACGAACTTGGGCTCGAGCGGCGCCGCCGGCTTCAGTTCCCTCACAACGCACAGCTCGTGAGCGGTGAAGTCCTGCGTCAGGCGCTCCGCCTCCTCGTCGTCGTCGTTCTGCGTCGGGACGAACTCCATCTGCAGGATCTGTCGGTCCACGAACTTCGTGAGCTTCGTGACCTCGTCGCGGAACGCAGCGCCATCCGCGCTCTTGGCAGCCAGGTCCTTGAGAGCTCGGAACGGCTCGTAGAAGTGTGACTTCTTGGACGGATGCGTCGTGAGCTGCGAGCTCTCGACCAGACTGCAGTCGAGGACGCCGAGCTGCTCGTCGTAGTGCGAGATCTCCAAGCCCGAGATGCACACGACGGCGCCTTCCTTCCACAGGTTGCGATTGCCGCGTCGGAAGACAAAGGACGTCGGTCGCTTCGCGCTCAGTCGCTTCGAGCTCGAGCCGCCAGTCGAACTGATCGAGACTGTGGTGCTGCACAGGCGGATGCTCATGATGCGCGAGCTCGCGTCCGTGACGAACGCGTGCTCGACGAAGCTCTTCTGCTCGGTCTTCACGATGCTGCTGTCCGCTGCCGCCGGAACCGTAGATGAGGTTGCGTCCTTCTCGTTCTTCTTGTCGTCCAGCGGCGTCGGCTCAGACGTTTGGAGGACGTACACGCAGACGTCGACGATCAACTTTCGCTCGCTACTCGCGGTGCCGTCGCCAGCTGCCGACTGGTGCTGCGCCATCGCGTCGCTGATGCTGACGCATGTGCGTCTCTGCGTCGCCCCAACCAGCCGCGAGATCCGCGTCGATCTAGGCTCGCTCTCTTCATCCGCGCGGCCGTCCGTATCCAACTCGAAGCGACTGCCCTTCGTGGTGCTTAGGCGCAGGAAGGCGTCTCGAGGCCCGCTGTCGATCTTCCAGTTCACCGTCAGGTTGCTCGCGTAGTACTCTCGTCCCTCAAGCAGGCCGCCTGCGAGAAGATCTTGCGACGGCCGCCACATCGTCAAGACCCCAAAGCACAGCGGTTGCCGTCGCTCTTCGATCGCAGGCAGCGCGTGTGTGCACAGCACGTCGAACTTGACAAACGGCGTCGGGAGCGGCGAGTCCAGCCAGTCGAGTCCCCCGGGGTCCTCGAGGGCTTGCTCGTTCTCAAACTCGCCGTCGTTGGTGAGCTCCGACTCCCTTCGCCGCAGTCTCAGCTCCTCGGCTCGCGCCTCGTGGTGCAGCTGCAGGTGCTCTTCGCAGAGAATCCGCGGACCCAGCACGTGGTCCTTCGACTGGAGATGCAGCACTGGAGAGATGCGTATGATCGCGATGCGCACAGCGCGCACCATGCCGCCCCCGACTTCCAGGCTGCGCATCGGGACGCTCTTGAGCATCTGGAACCCCAGCACGGACCGCTCGTCCGACACCTTCGACCGCGACCCAGGTGCTCTGTTGTTGCTCACGCTCGGAGCAGCCACGCGCTCTAGCCCCAGCGGCGTAGCAAACTCGACTCGGCGGGTGCTGTTGAACTGGAGTTTCAAGTAGGGATACCGAGAGAGCTCCTCTTTCTCCAGCATCGGGTGCTTCCACTGCTCGGTCGTGACAGCGCACTCGAGCGGGTCCACTCCGTCGGTCGAGTTCTGCAGCTGAGCGTTCCACACGACAATCTTCGACCCGACGAGACCCTGGTTCCTGTGCGCTTTCCACATCGCACTGCCCAACGCCAGATCCGCCACGCCGTACACGCTGTACCAGCCGTCAGTCAACACCAGCCCCAGGCTCCAGTACTCCGGAAGCGTCAAGTCCACTTGCTTCTCTTGGTCCACGGGAAAGAGGATGACTGCAGCGATGCAGAGCACCATGCACGACGCAGAGCTCGCGTCGCGGTTGAGAATCTTCTTCACGATCGATCGCTGCGCGGAGCACAGATCCTTCTGGTACCGGCGGTGAACTTGGTACATCACCTGGTCCCTCGTGAGGTACTTCTCGAACAGGAGAAGAGGGAACGCCAGCTCCATCGCCGCCAGCTTCCAGACGATCCAGCGGAAGTGGTTCGAGAACCACGCGAAGGTGGCGCCGACCGACTCTGACAAGAACTTCTTCGCGATCATCTCTTCGTACAGCTCCTTCGGTCCACGAAACACCTCCGAATCGTTCGCTTGGAGAGCGTGCTGGCGCACAAGCACCGCCTGGCCCTCTGTCGCACTCGGTCGTCTCGCGAACACCACCCAGAGAGCCGTCGTCGCATCGATAGACTCCAGTATGACTCGGTGGGTCGTCGCTCGAGCTCTCCCGTCAGCACTACTTGCAACCGCTGCAGGCACGTGCATCATCGGCACCAGGCTCTTGAACGAAATCCGCATCGCCTCCACGTGAGGAAACGTCTCGCCTGCCGGCGCCGCGACTGCGTGATGAATGTGGCTGAGCTTCGGTCTCTTCGGAGCACTCGCTTTAGCTTTAGATGCTTCTGTAGCCATGGGTGGGACTACTTTCTTCTGAACTGGTGGACGAAAGCGCTTGGTGTTTGGTCGGGCGACTCGCGCTGGAGGAGGAGGTCGCGACATCGCAGACTCGGAGATAGTCGAGCTTTGGGCTGCGACCGCGTCGTGCGTTCGGGGTAGCTTACGTCCTTGCGCACCGTTCGCATCGGAGCACCTCGCCTCGTCACTCGCTTCCGCCACGTGTTCGCCAATGCGAGCTCCGTCAGAGTGGCTCGCACGATGATTCACTCTGCTCAGCACGTCTCGTTCGTCGACATCACGTGTTCGATCACCACTGGCAAGTAAGGTATCACTTGACACCATAGTAAATGTGTCAACAGAAGCGTCTGCCGTGCCGCCTGACGCTTCATCGCGGAACGCTGGTCGATTTGAAACAAGAAGCGACGACCGCCGGTCGACGTCCGCGTGTCCTCCTGCTGCTCCGGCCACTCCGACAGCTCCAACACCGACGGCGGAGGGTGCAGCGGCGTCGGCGCCGACGACACCAGCACCGACTGAGCCTGCTGCTGCTCCTGCTGCTGC
>JAASGM010000306.1:0-23676 GCA_023334215.1 Globisporangium cystogenes | reverse complement strand
TTCCTCGGCAACCTCAAGTCATTCTGGAGCAATCTCAAGTTCCTGCTGCGCTTCTCTGCCAAGCACAGCTTCCTCAAGTGGCGCTTCTTCCAGTACACGATGAAGCAGAAAGCGCTCCATTTAGTGTCGAAGCGGCTCGTCCCGATATCAAGCAACAAGGTGAACGTGGGGTACGGTGACTGGAGCAAGCGTGATCGCATCAAGGGACAACCGTCGACGCCTGTCTTGGGGTTTGCTCGCGCTCTCACGCGTCGCTGCACAGTCGTCTCTGTGGACGAGTATCGAACCAGCAAGCTGTGCTCGCAATGCTACGGGCCGCTGAAGAAGACAGTGGTGCCTGGCACAAGGAAGACAAACCGGAACATCCTGCGGTGCAAGTCGTCGGAGTGTGGGTGCCAGCTCTGGGACCGAGACGTGAACGCAGCACTAAACATTCTCCACCTCCACCAAGTCGCTCTCGACAGCAACACCCGATCGACACCGTTCTGCAGAAGCCAGCAGTGACAAGAAACTGCGTCGACCAAACACAAGTGCGTGCGAACTCGATTCAAGCGCACACGGTGCAACTCCGATATAGGACTGGTAGCGTGCTCTCCTTTCAACTCGATGAACCATCGAGCACTGTGAGGATGTAGCGCAGCACCTATGTTTATCTTTGCTCACTGAACAAGAGCTCTTGTTCAATAGACACTGTCGAAGTCGTGAACGCAAGGCTCGAGACTACAGCTCGCTCGGAGATCGAAGAGATGATACGACGCTGTTCTCGCTGAACCACCACTCGATGACGAGCGAACACGACACCCTCAGTCCGCTGAGCGATCCGGTTCCGCCGAGTTCTCTGCGGCCGACTTGGAGAGCAGGAGATCGAGCTTCCGTTGCATCTCTTCGATCTGCTTCAAGAGTGCAGCCGCTCGACGATTTGCTGCTTCATCGACGGTGGATGCAAGTGTCGAATCGATGGTCGCAGGCACACCTGGAGCGGGCGCGTCTATCGTGACGTCGTCATCTCCGATCTCGCTGGAGTCGTTTGGTGTTCTCGGCTTGCAGACATCCGCGTTCGGCTCTTTGACACTGGCGTCGTCGTCCTGAGCGATACCCTCTCGCAGGAAGCGGATCGTTTTCCGCGCGACGTCCTCGCTGATCTTCGCGCGTGCGAACCAGCGCTGAAGACTCGCCACCGTCACCACCCCAGGAGAGTCTGGACTCGGATTCGTCGCCTTGAGCGCATCGGTCGGAGTCTCCACTTGCGAGCCAAGCAGACTTGACAAGAGGACGAGAAGCGCACTCGGTCGGATGTGCCCTCCAATCACCACTTCGTCCGCTGGCAGTTCGCGACACTGCACCAGCCTCTCAGCCCACGTCACGTGCTTGTGGCGCCTCCAGTGCCCTGGGATCCGCTTCACCCACCTGCAGCTCTTCAAGTCTGTCAGCGCTTCGACCACATCCCACCAGACACCCGTCACCATTCGAGCAGCCGAGGTGTTGCGCAACGTGTCTTCGCTCTCCGAGCCGACGCTCGTGTACGCGTCGAGCACGATCGCGAGCATCATGTTGAGCAGTACGAGGCTCACGATGACCATGTACGCCCAGTAGAAGAGCATCGGCGCCGGCACGTACACGTCTTGGATTGCAGCGTAGTCGAAGCTCCCAAAGAGCATGTTGATGCACGTTTCGAGAGACTTGCCGAACGACGAGAAGCACGCGACGCGGTCGCCAAACAGCACGGTCCCGGATGCGGAGAACGTAACGAAGACGACGACGAAGACGAAGAACACCGAGCGGAAGCGGTGAAGCGCGCAGGCGATCGTGCGCGTCAGGACGCTCAGGCTCGGATGGGCGTGGAACGCCTTCAAGACCATGCTCCCCATGAGCAGCACCGTGAAGATCGCGACAATGCGCAAGAAGACTGTCTCTTCCGCGATGAGCTTGAGAGAGTCCGTGACTGCGAGTAGCCCGTTGCGCTCGTCTGAGTTCACGTCGAACTTCTTGCCAGTGCCAACGAGGTGCGCGAGTCTGCTGCGGAACCAATAGGACTTCATCTTCTGGACGATGACCAAGAGCCCGCCGTAGAAGACGATGACAGCGAGGGTGCAGAGGAGCGATAAGTTCGTCGAAACCGAGACAAAGGTCGACGGCGGGACCTCTTCCGTCTGCGGTGAAGCCTGCCCTGCTTCTCTCGCCACTTCAACAAACAGCTGCGATGTCCTGGCGAGGAGTGCGAAGACGTTCCAGAAGCAGAAGACTGCCACCAGCCCATCGAGCACCGCCGTGTGGGTCCCCCTGTACGGATCCGAGAGCGCCGGCGTGGTCGAGGACGACGGCTCGATGAAGCCACCTTGGTGGAACGTCACCGTCAGATCCGTCACTGTGTACGCTTCCACCTCGCCGTTGTAGGTCACGACGGTGATCTGGAGCTCCTGCGTGGCGAAGTCGAGCCAGTTGCCCCGTGCCTTGAGCTGGCTGATGACGGCGGTGGCCTCCGACGCGTTCGTGTCGAAACCGATGACGACGCTGTCGACCGTCGTGTTGCTCGGGTCGTAGCAGTTCGGGTACAGGTCGAGGAGGTACTGCTCCGTCTCGCACGGGTGGATGGATGCCCGAGTGGTGTTGAAGACCACGCCGCCAAGCACCTTGTTGAACCTCGCCACGCGTCCGAACTTGTCCCGCTCGAGTGCGTTGCCATTGTAGTCTGTCGTCACGAAGACGCTCGGCACGAACGAGTCCGTGAGCCACTCGAACGTGTCGCTGATCGTCTGGATGTTGGCGAACTTCATGCTCGAGTCGGCAGTGATCGTGTCGGCTCCAGAGGCAGCGAGCGTCGAGGAGACCGAGTACCCGAGCTTGTACATGGCATCGTCCGCCGGGATGTGCGAGAAGAGCGCCGCGAGGAAGACGCCAAAGTACGCGAGCGCGTACGTGATGTCAAAGTACACGCGCTTCCACTGCCGGTCTCGCAGCAGCACACCACTCGCGGCCCTCACACTGACGGCGTCTTCGAGTTCCTCGTCCTGCTTCACCTTCTGCTGCGCGTCTGCGCTCATGACCTTCATCATCGTCTCGGCGGATGTCGAGGCGGCGTCCGATCGCGAAGAGTCCCTCTGATAAGAGTGCTCTCAACTGAGAGCACCTCAACTCCGTCAATGGTGTATGAAGACTCGTTGTGGTAGTGCACAGCTGTACTGCTCTGCTCTGCTCTACTTTGCCTGTCGCTCGCACACCGACGTGCTACAGCTCGAACTCTTCTGCGTGGATGTCAAAGTGGTGCGCGCCAGCACTGGCGATCGCGTACTCGGTCGCGGACTTCAGCTCCTCCGGTCCCGACACGAAGACGCCGACCGCGTGACACTGCGAAGGCGCCGCGTTCTGCGCGAGGTGCGTCTCGTGGCCGTCGCGCACCTCGCAAACGAGTTCAGTCATGTCCGGGCGACTTCCGATCGTGACACCGTGTGTAGCCACCAAGTCGCGGATCGACGCGAGATCGCCGGCTCCACGCGCGAACGTCGAGAACGCGTCCTCTCCAACGTTCTCCTTCTCCGGCAGCGCGCGCTTGCTGCTCGCGACGCTGCGCTGCTTCGCGTACCGTTCGACGAGAACGACGACGTAAACGACCAGAGTGCACACGAAGAGCACGGAGATCTCGACAAAGTCCTGGATCATCCAGAGCTGCGACTTGTCTCCGCCGTCGACGATCTTGCCGTTCCCGTACTCGAGCCACACGACGAGACACACTGCGATGACGATGATGAGGCCGCACGTTGCGATCCGGATTCCCGGCGTCCGCAGCGGCTCCGCGAACGGACATCCTGCAGGTTTGCTGGAGAACGTCTTGGCGCCGAGCGCGTCGTTGTTCTTCTCGCGGGCCTTCGTAGCGAGTACCGGCTGATCGAGCGCTCCGTTGTCCGGCACTTTCGTCAAGAAGAGCTTGTACGTGAAGAGCTTCTCCTGCGGATCCAGCTCGCGCAGCGCTGACAGCACCGGGTGCAGCTCTTCGAGAAGCGCCAGCTCGCGGAAGGTGAAGATAAAGAACACACGCTGCGTCAGCTCGGCGCCGTCGTGCAGGAGCTTCAGGGCCAGGTCCTCGAGAATCGCGAGGATCGGAGTCACGCCAATGCCTCCAGCGACCAAGCACACGGTCGGGTACTCCGCGTACTTGTCGAGCGGCTCGCCGTAGTAGCCGTCCATGAAGAGCGTCGGCAGCACGCCGCTCGCCTTGCACTCGTGCGCGTGCTCCGTCAACGCGGCAGTCCAGTCGCCAAGCGACTTGAGCAGGATCGTCAGCGACGTCGCGCTGGTTCGCGGCGACGACGCGATCGTGAACGGGTGCCACTGGAGCTTGGAGATCGCCGGCGCGTTCAGGTACACGAACTGTCCGATGCGGTAGCTCCCGTCGTCGTGCGGCGAGCGCGCGATCACGACCTTGATGATCCCGTCCGGGAGCGCCGTGAACTCGGTGACTTGCACCGGCCAGAAGGCGTTCGAGCTGGAGACCGCGCGGTCGACGAGGTAGAGGAGGAAGGACGGGAAGATGAACCAGGTCGTCGTCGGCCAGTGGAGCACCGTGAAGATCACGCCCGGGATGAAGAGGTGGTGCACGTAGTAGAACGTCTCGTACATGCGGCGACGCACTACCGGGAGCGACGCAAACGAGAGCACGAGGAAGCAGATGAGCGCGAGCTCGCCGTAGACGTTGAACCAGACGTGGCTGCCCTCCGACTTCCTGTCGACGGCGCAGTTGAAGCACGGGAGTGCCTCGGCGATCCACGATCCCTCCCGGACCCACATCCAGTAGTACGGGATCGTGTGCCCGACACCAGTCAGCACGACCATAACTCCGGCCCAGCGGTGGTACTTGATGCCGTTCGCGTACGAGATACCGAGGAACTCCATCCACGCGCAGTTGCGCGTCGCCGGCAAGAACAGGAACGCCATGTTCCACACGCACGTGTACCCGAGCAGCAGCCCGATCTGCCCCAAGTAGACGTCGAGCGTGAGCTCGCTGCCGCCCGCGACGACGTAGCCGATGTACGCGTCGTACTGGTACCACGACACGAGGACGTTGCCGCCGAGCAGGAACACGACGAGGAAGAGGATCTCTCCGTACCCGAAGTAGCTCAGTCTCCCGAACGCGAAGGGTTTGCGGCGGAGCACCATGGCGATCGCGAGCAGGTACCGTGACGTGATGCGCCGGACGTTGAAGTTGCGCAGGAAGTGCACCGCGGCCGAGCCGAGCAGGAACGGCACGAAGAGTCCGAGGAAGAGATACGTCGGCAGCGTCATCTCGGTGTGTCCCGGCGGTGCGTCGGGATCCGCCTCGAGCTCTTCCTCCGTTGGCGCACCCCACCAGAGCGCGAGCTTCGGGTCGATGACCCAGTAGTACGGAGTCAGGTACACGACTGCGGCGACAACATACAGCGCGGCGGAGCCGGCAGCGACGAGTTGTGCGATGCTGCCCAGGTACCAGTGCTTCGTTGCCCAGCTTGGGGTTGACGAGTGGGCCTTGAAGGCAGCTTCATCCTGACGCGGGGTCTTGAGAACGAAGTAGTCTGCTGGTTCCGGAGTCAGCGGCGGCGCCGGCGGCGTCATCGGAGCTGGAGAGGAGGAGATCGAGCTCGGCGCCTGGTGTCCTCGAGTGCGGATTCGAGAGTGGCAGTGAAGCAGCAGCGCCACTCAAGGTGCCTCGGTCACGAGCCTTCCTCTTCGTGGACCGAGCAGCAAGAACGCTCCCGTAGACTGGTGGTGGGCTAGCCAAGAAGGGTTGGCGGAGAGGCATCGTGTGGACGCGACTAGCATCATTCTCCGTCCTGCAACGCTTACCAGCAAGGGAAACGGCGCTGTCGTCTGCGTTGCGTGTCTGTCCTCTTGCCACACAGCTCGGTTCTGTAGTGGTTGGCACAGGTGTCGCGACGGTGGAGTTGGAGAGCCCGAGAGGTCAGGACAGAGGAGGTGCGCGGGTGTTGAATCGGTCCCGAGCTCGCGCCTCGCGGCGTCCCATTGGTCTAGTCTCACGCGAGTGTTGAGCCAGGGACCAATGGGAGCTCCAAGTGCAGCTCCGGGTCGTCAGACGATCTCAGGCGATCATCAACTCGGAAGATACAGGATGGCGCCTCGTATTAACAGCGTTGAGCACGAGCGCTCGAGTGTGCGGGCTCATCCAAGCGGCCCGGACCACCAGATGCGTTCAGCGTGCGATTACGATCTCATGAAGGCTGCGGGGCCGTGTGGGCAGTGGTGGCAAGCGTGATGACCTAACGGGCACGCGCTCGTCTCGACCGCTGCTCATGGCGGTGGTGCGAGGACTGGTTGGTTGGCAGGAAAAGATGTCGCACACCTATGGGTTTGCACGAGGATCATCAGACGCAGCGAGGTGAACGCTTGCAGGTACTGCTGGGGATCTCGTTTGCAGTCGCGCGGATGCTGATCCGAGGTACTAGTACTCCAGATGTGGAGAAGACTGGCGATTCAAAAGTGCCTCCCGGATCCAAAGACGAACGTCTACTTGGACACTGAGATATTCAAACATCTCTGCTTTCGCGTGTACGGCGACAGAGAACCTGAACGGGGTCGATACCAGGGCTGCAACCGTATCACGGTCCAACATCCAAGTTCGTCGTTGCAGACCTGTATCGTGATCGGTTCGACAAAGTTGCTCGCTCGTCGAGAAACTTTCAAAGTTTTCATCGTATCGCCATCGTTCACAGCGAGACCCTGTCGGTTGGTACCGTGTTGAGAGGCCGGTGTCGGCGATCTGGCGTGTTGAGCGTTCACGGCCCCAAGCTCAAGCGAGCATGCTCGATGCACAACACAAACTCAATATTGCGCTGCATGATTCGATCAAAATATGCTTCCCGGCATTAATCATCACTACAAAGCCTCGCAATAGTGAAGAAACCAAGTGCGATCTCCTGGGTTTCTTCACTATCCAGCGCAAAATAGCTGCGACTCAGCAGAGAGCAAGCGACCGCGAAGGGAGCAGCAGCAGGAAGCAGCGTCGAGCGAGCGGCGACCATGGTGAAGAAAGTTGGTGCGTGTCGCCCCTCCCCCTCGCGCGCCTCTGCGCTGCCGCTGGGGGCGTCGCCCCTCCTTTCCTCTCGTGCTCACGCGATCGCCGGGCAGGCAAGTACGAGATCGGCAAGACGCTCGGCGAGGGCACGTTCGGCAAGTACGTTATGGATATATGAGCTCTTGGTAGTTAGGATACGGACGATCGCGCCAAGATATGGAAGGTCACGCGCGGTGCGTCGCCTGGATACGGCAGGGTCAAGTACGCGATCAACACGGAGACGGACGAGCGCGTGGCCATCAAGGTGCTGGACAAGGAGAAGATCCAGAAGCAGAACATGGGTGCGCAGATCAAGAAGGAGATCTCGATCATGAAGATGGTGCGCCACAAGCACGTGGTCGTGCTGCGCGAGGTGCTCGCGAGTCGCACGAAGGTACGTCTGCTCCCCCTTGGAACGTGTCTGTACGGAGGTCGAAGCGTGCGACCAACCGTCACTTCTCCTTAGATCTTCATCGTGCTGGAGCTCATCACCGGCGGCGAGCTCTTCGACAAGATCGTGAGCGAGGGCCGGTGCGTGACGTCACTGACCTGTCCGCGTAGCCATGTCTCGCGCTCGTCTACCGGCCACCTCAGCCGTTCGTTCGGGACGGGCGTCCTCCACGGGTGTCTCACGCGTGTCTGCGTCCCTGGTGTCGGCTGTCTAAACGACTGTCAACGCGCAGCTTCAGCGAGGACACGGCGCGGTTCTACTTCCGGCAGCTCGTGGACGGCGTCAAGTACTGTCACGAGAACGGCGTGTGCCACCGCGACCTCAAGCCTGGTAGGTGGCTGCTCGGCTCATCTGTGGCAGTTTGAGGGAATGCGATGAGCGTCAGCTGCTGACGAATGGGTGACGAACGCGTGATACATAGAGAACCTCCTGCTGGACGACAACGGCGACCTCAAGATCTCGGACTTTGGGCTCTCGGCGCTGTACGAGGGCGGCGGCGAAGGCGCCGAGAGCTCGCGCGCGTCGCTGCTGCACACGACGTGCGGCACGCCCAACTACGTGGCGCCCGAGGTGCTCGCGGACAAGGGCTACGACGGCCGCGCGGCGGACGTGTGGTCGATCGGCGTGATCCTGTACGTGCTGCTCGCGGGCTTCCTGCCGTTCGACGAGCCGACCATGTCGGCGCTCTTCCGCAAGATCCAGAAGGCCGAGTTCTCGTACCCGAGCTGGTTCACGCCGCGCGTCAAGGCGCTGCTCAACCGCATCCTCGTGCCGGACCCGGAGACGCGCATCAAGCTCGCGGACATCGCGGTGGACGACTGGGTCGTGAACGCCGACGGCGGCGCGGTCGCGCCCCCCGCAGTGGCGCCGGTGGGTGCGGCGGTGGCGGCGGCCGAGGCGGTGCTCGCGGCGGCGCACGCGAACGCGTTCCAGATCAAGCCGAGCCAGGCGGACCTGGACGCGGCGATCCTGGAGCACCAGGACGAGGTGAACTCGGCCCGGAAGAAGCCCGAGAGCGGGCTCAAGGTCATGAACGCGTTCGACCTGATCAACATGTGCGGCGGCATGGCGCTCAACCGCATGTTCCAGAGCAACGACGAGAAGCGCGTGAAGCGCTCGACGCAGTTCACCTCGACGATTCCTGCGGCGGGCATCATGGCTCGCCTCACGGGCTACCTCGAGTCGCTCAGCTGCGAGATCAGCGTCGACAGCGCGTCCAAGGTCAAGGCCGTGCTGCAGACGCCCAAGGGCGCCGTGGGCGTGGTCATCCACATCTACATGCTCGCCGACAGCCTCCACCTCGTCGAGGTGCGCCGCGGCAAGGGCGACATCTTCGAGTACCACAAGTTCTACTCGCAGCTGAACGACCAGATGAAGGACTTGATCGCCGCGACGCAGGGCTGAGCCGCCTGCCCTGCCAGCCGCTCGTTCGTCCGTTTGTTCGTTCGCCATTGGATCCCAGGAGCAGAAGCACGAGGCGGGTGACGGCGGCGACGTCGACGACCGCAGCGGAGCGTCATTGTCCATGCAGAGCTCCCGGAGCAGCAGCAGCCGTTCGCTCGCTCGCTCGTCTCCGCGGCCTCTCGTTGATAGTACATCCTTTCTCTTCCTGTCCGCGCGTGTCGTCTTGCTCTCTCGCTCAGACCGTGACGCTCGCACTGCCCGCTGTCTGCGGCGCCGCCGCTCGGCTCAGCGCGAGTCCGCCGAGCGTCGAGAGCAGCGAGGAGCCCGCGGACGCGCTCAGCGCGCCGAGCGCGCCGCGCGACATGAGCGCGTGCATCTTCTGGCTCGCGTCCTTCTTGCACTTGGAGTAGCCGATGATATTGGCCGCGCTGAGCAGGAGCGCGACGACGACGATGAGCGCCCACTGCACGTTGAGCTTGAGCACCGCGACGACGAGCAGCAGCGTCCAGACCGCGGGCGCGCCGTAGAGCCCGAGCCAGAAGACCTGCGCGTCGAGCGCGTCGACCTCGGTCAGGTCCTCGTGCGACTCGAAGACCCACTCGCTCGAGCCGTCGTCGTTGATCTTGTTCCACCACCGGAGCCCCACGAGCAGCCGGCCGGCCACGTTCTGCGCGGGGGTGTGAGAACGTGCACATGTTCTAGTATAAGAGAGAGAGAGACGCAGACACACACCTTCACGGTCCAGAAGTCGAACGCCAGCAGGAGGATGCAGACCACGAAGATGAACACGTAGCTGCTGAAGAGGACGCCGCCGAAGAGGTACACGAAGAGCGCGAGGCCCTGTGGTGCGACGGGCGTTCGGAGCGTTAGATGGTGACGGAGGAGAGCAGGCGGAGCGCACGAGAACGCGCCTTGAAGAAGAGGTGGAAGAACGCGGCCACCGGGTGCTTGGCGTTCGTCACGCTCTTGCGCATCGACGAGAGCCTGCGAGACGAGAGGAAGCGCGAGGAAGCGTCACTTCATGCGCTTCTGCTGAGCTGTGGGAGAAGGCGACGCACAGCGCCTCGCCGTCCTGCGCCTTCGCGGCGGCCGCCGGCGTCTTGACGCTCGCGTGCGGGACGCCCGCCTCCACGCTGATGAACTCGAGGTCGCTCGCGGCCTTGTGCTCCTCGCTGCTCATCATGATGCTGCCGTCACGATTCTTTGCTTGGTGAAGTTTGCCCCCAACTTCGATCAAAAATGGGCTTATAACAATTGTTTTTGTTATTAACGCTCGCAAAAGTAGTACAGTAGTCCATCAGTCAATCGATAGAGCGACAAGCCTCACGTTGTGCACCTCCACTGCTCCGTCGAGCGTCGACCTCCTCTCCTCCCTACGTGGCCGCGGCCGCCTCACTTGGTCTTGGTGACCTGGATGATCGAGCTCTTCATGTGGATGCACGAGATGACCTCGGCGATGAACGGCGCGACCGACAGCGTCACGATCTTGGAGCTGCGCTCGCGGGACTCCATGTGCGTCGGGATCGTGTTCGTGGTCACGAGCAGGTCGAGTTCCTCACAGCCCTCGATCTGGGACACGCTCTGCGCGCGTCGTACACCACGTTGCATCACGTCAGCTCCTCTCCCGCCTCATGACAGAGCCTGCAAACCATCTCGCACACAGCGCACGCACGTCGGACGAGAAGCGGCCGTGCACGCAGAAGGCCGACACGCTCTTGGCGCCGCAGCTCTTGAGCACCTTGGCGGTCTTGACGAGCGTCGAGCCCGTGTCGACGAGGTTGTCGACGATGATGCAGTCCCTGCCCTCGACGTCGCCGATGAGCTGGCCCGGCAGCGAGTGGTCGATGTGGTGGTTGCGCACGACGAACGCCAGCGGCACCGCCTCGTCGATGCTGCGCGACAGCGTGTCCCGGAAGAGCACAGCGCGGTGCACCGCCGACGAGTGCGGCGCGATCACGATCGGGTTCGTCAGCTGCTGCATCTCGGAGAAGTACACCGAGCCGACCGGGAAGGCTTGGAGGTTGTCCACCTGGGCAGGCAGCAAGCGTCCACTCAGCATCGGTCGTCGACGGCTCGTCGTTCACACTACACCTCGTACCGGGATCTCGGGCTTGAAGAAGCCTTCGATCTGCGCGCTGTGGAGGTCGACGGTCACGACGTGGTCCACGCCCATGACCTCGAGCATGCGCGCGATGTCCTGCTCCCCACCACCGCAGCGTCGTTCAGCATGCAACCAGAGATCCATACACACACACACTCGGACGCACCGCAGCCGCCACGGGCTCGCGCCCCTTGTGCATCCGGTCCTGCCGCGCGTAGCCGTAGAACGGGATGACGGCCGTGATGCTCTTGGCGGACGACCGGCGCATCGCCGAGATCGACAGCAGCAGTTCCATCACACTGGGTGTCGTCGTCACGCGTGTCAGTTCTCTTCTCCCCACCTGCTACTGTGGCACTCGCGGTGCTCAACGTTGACGCACCGGTCGACCGTCGTGGTGGAGCAGACGATGTACACGCGCTTGCCACGCACGCCGTCGTCCACGAGGATGCTCGTCTCGCCGTCCGCGAACTTCTTGACTGTCGGGGTGGGTGGATGTCCAGCCGCAGCAGCCGTGACGCGGTGGCGTCAGCTCTTTCCCGGCTCCCAACTCCCTTCCTCGAGCACGCGAGCGCCTGATGCTACGCACCGCTCATGTGGTTGAGCGACACGCCGAGGTACGACGCGATCTCGTCCGCGATCGGCGTGTCGGCGCACTTGAAGAGCCGGAGCGACTTGGCCGAGTTCGGGTTCATCTTGCCCCGGTAGAAGTGCCAGTGCTTGGTCGTCGTGTTCGGGTACCAGACGTTGTCCTTGGCCTGCGTGACCGGCGGCTCGTCGGCGGCGGCCTCCAAGGCGCTCGGCCGCCGCAGCTGCGCGCCGCCGCACGCGACGCCCGCGAGCGCCGCAATGGGCGCTCGGAAGGCGCGCAGTCGGAACTAGTCGGGAACGTCGTGAGCGCCGCCGCCGCCCATGCGAGGCAGAAGAGGGACACAGAGCACACACGCACCATCGAGACGCCTGCCGTGACGCGAATACACTGGGATGTCCGATAGTGAGAAAACCGAGAGGAGCGGTGCTGAAGTTGAAGTGGGCCACACCGAGTGGCGAAACAGTCGAATTCGATAGTGAGGAAAGCGAGGGAGCAGCACTGGAAAAAGACTGGTGCGCAGCAAATGCGAGCTAACACGGCTTGAAGTCTCTCGCGATCCACTTGCGAACATTATATCCTTTATGAATTAGTTAGTGATACCACGAAGGTGCTGTTTAAATGATGCATATGATCCTCTAGTAATGATAAGATAATACAACTAATACGTTACAGACAGACACAAGTGTTATCGCGACCCACAACCTCCCCCCAGAACGCAACCCGCGACCAAGACGCTCCGCAGCTCCAGCAGCTACCAGCGCCAGCAGCAGCACCTACACCACCCGCACCACTAGTAGCCTTAGCAGCCGTAGCAGCATGGGGGACAAGGGCGGCGGGATGTTCGACGTCAACTGGCAGAAGATCTGGCCGGACCGCATGCCCGTGATCCTGCGGGACCTGGCGCCGACGAACCCGTTCAACCCGCGGAACCTGTGGCCGGAGGAAAAGGAGGACGGCGGCGAGGACGCGAGCGCGACTGGCGAGACGCCGTCGCCCGCCGCCGAGAAGAAGGACGGCGGCGCTGCTGCTGCCTCGTCTGCTTCCGCTTCCGCCGCGGGCGGGAAGCTCAAGAAGGCGGACCTCATCCGCATGCAGGTGGCCAAGGACAAGTTCGCCAAGCAGAGCCGCGTGGACGAAGAGAAGCTCGCGAACGTCAAGAAGTCGATGAACCTGCTGTCGATGCGCATGGTGACGCCGACCGGCCGGCTCAAGCAGCTCTACGAGATCCTGCGGGACCTGTGCAAGAAGAAGGAGTTCACGGACGCCGTCGACACGCTCTGGGAGATCCAGCGCGCCAAGCTGCTGCGCGAGCGGCCGGTGCTCGGGCCCGACGGCCGCAAGAAGACGGACAAGCAGCGCAAGGTCGAGGCCGACGAGGACGCCAAGCTGCGCGCGGACCTGCTCGCCGTGCACAAGAAGTACCGCAAGTACGTCAAGACGGTCGGCGACTTCCTCGCCGGCCGCGACCTCATCGCGTTCCAGCTCACGGCCATGTCGGACCGCCTCCCGCCGCTCAACATGCACCACATGAACAAGTTCATCCTGGACGACTGGCAGCGCCACGTGCTCGCGCACATCGACGAGAGCCACTCGGTCGTCGTGTGCGCGCCGACGAGCAGCGGCAAGACCGTGCTGTCGTCCTACGTCTCGGTCGTGGGCGGCAAGGTGCTCTTCATCGTGCCCACGGACCCGCTCGCGTGGCAGGTCGCGGCGCTCTTCCAGGCCATGGTCAAGGGCACCGTGGCGCTTATCACGGAGGGCACGGTGTTCCTCCCGCCGGGCTTCCGCATCGCGGTCGGCACGCCGCGCGCCGTCGAGTCGACGCTCATCGACATCGGCTACGACTTCCAGTACGCCGTCTACGACGAGGTGCACGACCTCAACGGCGCCGAGGGCGACGCGTTCGAGCGCATCATCAAGGCCGTCACGTGCCCGTTCCTCGCGCTCTCGGCCACGATCGGGAACGCCGCCAAGCTCCAGAGCTGGTGGCAGTCGCACCACCCGCGCGAGGTGCACATGATGGAGTACAAGGGCCGGTTCATCAACCTCCAGCGCATGATCTGGCACGAGCAGGACGACGGCAAGAAGCAGGAGCTCGTGGCGCTCCACCCGTGCGCCGGCATCACGCTCGAGTACCTCACAAAGGACGGCTTCGAGGCCGGCGACCTAGCGTTCACGCCGCGCGACACGTTCGCGCTCTGGGAGGCCATGACGCAGTACTACGCGATGGAGCAGATCGAGGACGTCGGGCCGCACAAGTTCTTCGCGGCGCTCGAGGACGCGGACGACGCCTCCGCCTCGGCGGCCAAGGGCGGCGACGCGGCTAAGAAGGGCGGCGACGCGAAGAAGGACAAGAAGGCGGCGGCCAAGAAGAAGGACAAGGAGAAGGACAAGAAGAGCAAGAGCAAGGGCAAGAAGGGCGAGAACGACGACGACGACGACGGCGACTACGAAGTCGACCTCGGCAAGCGCACGCACCGCATCACGCTGCTCGAGTCCAAGAAGTACGAGGACGTGGTGAAGCGCCGCCTCCAGGAGCTTTCGGTCACGGAGCCGCAGGCGACGCAGAAGCTGCTCGACTTCTTCGCGCCGCCCGAGAGTCTGCGCCACGCGCCGGCTCCGGCGGCGGCTCCGGCGGCCGCGTCCGTCGACGTCTACGGGCTCGTGAACCAGCTCTGCGCGGCGAGCCTCGTGCCGGCGATCGCGTTCCAGCTCGACTCGGTGCGGTGCCGGCAGCTCTTCGACCAGCTCCTCGCGTCCATCGAGGCGGCCGAGACGGCCAAGTACCCCAACTTCCGCGAGAAGGTGCAGCTCGAGTACGCCGAGTGGGAGAAGAGCCAGGCGGCGGCCAAGAAGCGCGAGGCCAAGGTCAAGGCCAAGGACAAGGAGGACACGGAGCGCGAGTCGCAGGCGTTCGAGGAGAAGGCGGCGCCGGACATCTACGCGCCGCACCCGGACTTCGTGCTCACGCCGCACGGCTACCGGCTCACGGCGACTGAGTTCAAGGAGATCAAGTGGCAGCTACGCCGCGAGCTCTCGGAGGAGTCGGACGACGGCCACGCGCTCGTGCGCTCGCTGCGCCGCGGCATCGGCATCTACAACCAGAATCTCCCGGCCGCGTACCTGCGCATCGTGCAGTCGCTCGCGCAGGCCGGGCGCCTCGCGGTCGTCTTCTCGGACGACTCGCTCGCGTACGGCGTCAACATGCCGTTCCGGACGTGCTGCTTCTGCGAAGACACGTCGGAGGAGGCGCTGACGTCGCTCATGGTGCAGCAGATGGCTGGCCGCGCCGGCCGCCGCGGGCTCGACCGGCAGGGCAACATCGTCTTCGCGGGCCTCGCGTGGTCCCGCATCCAGTTCCTCATGCGCGGCCTCCTGCCGGACGTCACGGGCAAGAAGTCGCTGTACCCGACGATCGCGCTCCAGCGCCTGCTCTCGACGACCGTGGACGGCGAGATCATGGGCCGCATCGTGTCGCACCCGCTGCTCGAGTACATGGCGGCGGACAGCGCAGCTGCGCCGGAGAAGCACGCGGACAGCTACCTGAGCCAGTCGGTGCGCTGGATGGAGCACTTTGGGCTCATGACGCAGGACGCCAAGCTCGCGGTCGACACGTCCGTGGCGAAGCTCGTGTGGGAGTGTCGCGACGACCCAGCCGAGGCGCTGAGCATCTTCTGGATCCTCGAGGGGCTCCTGAAGGAGTTCCACCACAAGCCTGGCGAGCAGATCGCGCTCCAGCTCGCGCTCTTCAACATGCTGCTGCGCGTCGTCGGCCGCGAGGCGTACCACGAGGAGTACGCGCACGCGTCCAAGCTCGCGCCGCTCCCCGGCCAGGAGGCCGCGTGGGACAAGGTCTCGGCGATCCTCGCGTCGTACCAGGACAAGCTGGAGCAGCTGGGCGAAGAGTGCCCGCCCGAGCTGCGCCTGAACGTCGGGCTGCTCGAGCCGCTGGACGGCTACGTGTTCCGTACGGTCGTGGACAACCTCATCCCGTCGGGGCTCGGCACGGCGCAGCTCAACCTGATCAAGAAGCGCCTGCGCCACGTCGGCGACCGCCTGCGCCTCATGCACAACCTGCTCATGTACTCGGGCCGCTTCGGCGAGCTCGAGGAGATCGTGCGCAAGTGCTTCCGCCGCATCAAGTGGATCCTGATCGACTCGGAGGTCTAAAGGGACTCGCAGGTAGGGACGACAGGTGACAGGCGACGGTGGCGACCACAGGAAGAGAGGAGAGCGTCGCCACCACCGTCACCGTCGAGAAGGAAGGTACCTCTGCATACACGTAACGAGATTGCTACTTTCGGACGCCGCGTTACGATCAGTTGACAGCACTTGGGACGACAGCAGCGAAGACGGCGACGATGGACGCGAGGTCGAAGGCGGACGAGTCCACGCGGCCGTTCACGAGCATGGGCGGCGCGACGCTGCACCTCGACCGCGTTCGACGCGTCGCGACCGCCGGCGCCAGCGCTACGACGACCGGCGGCGAGTTCGACGCGCGCGCGTTCATCCTGGCGCAGAAGGGCGAGGCGCCGCTGCACCAGAGCGCGCTCTTCCGCTCAGCGCCGTTCCTCGAGCGGCAGGCGACTGCGAGCGCACCGGAGCTCCCGAGGCGCGCGAAGAAGCTGCTGCCCAAGATGGCGCAACTCGGCGCCTCCAAGGCGGCCGAGACACTCGGCGCGAACCAGTCGCGCGAGGACGACTACGACGCGCTCTCGCACTTCTACACGGTCGAGCGCATGGCGGAGAGCTGCTGCAACGCGGCGCAGAGCCGCAACCGCACGTGGCACTTGCTCCCGGGCTCGGACGCGCGCGCGAAGAGCAACAACGGCGGCGGCGGCGCGAGCATCACGGGCGTCGAGCGGCCGTCGCGGCGCGTCGACGTGCTGGACCTGGACGCGTGCTTCGAGGCCGCGACGCAGTTCGCGCGCAAGAAGACGGACTGGGACGTCGCGTGCAGCGAGCAGACGGCGACGCTCGACCGCGACTTGGTGCAGATCGCGGCCCGCGTGGCGCACACGTACGCGTCGTCGTCGTCGTCGTCGCCGTCGGTTGACGCAGCGCCGAGCGCCGAGGACGCCGCGAGCCAGCAGGCGCTCGTGAAGCTCTTGTTCGCGCAGAAGTGGTCGGACGTGGTGCTCGGCGAGCTCGAGGCGATGCTCACGGTGTCGTTCCTGGAGCAGGGCGTGCTGCTGCGCAAGGCGCGCATCCAGTACGCGCAGGCGTTCGACCGGCTCGAGAAGCTCTACTGCGCGCGGTTCCGCGAGCTCCAGCAGGCGCTGCGCGACTTGGAGCGCGTGCGGCTCGAGGTCGCCCGCGCGAGCGAGAGCCACCAGCGCGAGAGCGACGTCGCCAAGGCGCAGTACGAGGCCGAGGTCAAGCGCCTGCACGCCGGGTGCGAGGCGCGCAAGGACGAGATGGACCGGCGCGTGGCCGAGGCGAAGGAGCAGGTGGGCAAGATGGGCGACACGATGAAGACGCTCAACACGGTCTTCCGGCAGATGCGCGAGGACACGGAGAAGGTCAAGGCCGTGGAGCTCCGCGAGAGCCTCACCAAGCTCGAGAAGAAGTTCGACGCGAGCCGCGACGAGGCCGAGCGGCTGCGGCCGCTCGTGCTCGAGAACCAGCGGCTCGCGGCCGAGCGCGACGCGGTGCGCAGCGAGCTCGACGCGCTCCAGGACAGCGTCGCCAGCTTGCGCGTCGTGCTCGCGGGCAAGGACGACACGATCGCGTCGCTCATGGAGCAGCACAGCGACATGCTCGCCGCCCAGGAGCTGCAGGCGGCGCAGGAGGAGGAGCGGCAGCGGCGCGCGCAGGACGAGGCCGACGAGGAGGACGAGGATTCGCGCGAGTCGAACGCGCCGCCGTCTCCTCCGCGAGGCCCGCGACCGCGACAGAACTCGGTCAGCGTGTGCGTGCGGTGTAAGCAGGAGCTGCGGCGCCTGGCGACCGAGGGGAACTTGGCCGAGCACTCGGCGCCAGCGTCGTCCGCGCAGCAAGCAGCGACCGGCGACAGCGAGGCAGCGGACGCGGCCGACAGCCGCAAGCTGTTGGAGGTGCGCCGGCGCCGCATCCAGTGCCTCTACTTCCGCATCCTGCTGCCGAACCTGCGCGGCCGCCGGCCGCACCGCGAGATGGCCTGGACGCTCAGCTGCATGCGCTCGATCCTGTTCGCCAAGCAGCTCGACGACGCGCTGTGCAAGCGCAACGGCGGCGTCTTCCCGGTGCGCATCCGGATGCCCGAGTTCGTCTACGCCTGGTTTGCCCCGTGGCGCTCGATCAAGGACGAGAAGCAGCACGACGCGTTCGGCGGCAGTGGAGACGGTGAGGGGTACGCTGCGCCAGGCAGCGACGACCCAAGCAGCGGCTCGCGGCTGCCCCCGCGCGCGACGCTCTCGCCCGAGCAGCAGCAGATGCAAGCCGACGAGGACCGCTGGTGCCTGTACTACGGCGTGAAGCAGCTCGTGCAGGAAGGGTACCTCGAGGCCAAGCTCTTCCTGTCGCTGCTCGACGAGAAGTACGGCGAGGACGAGCTCGTGTTCATGCTCTACTGCTACCGCGTGCTCGACATCCTCCTCGGCGGGAGGCTGCACTACGGGCCGCTGCGCGACACGGTGTCGTACGCCCAGTTCGGGCGCCAGTACGACGCGCTCGGCCTTGGCGCGCCGGACGCCAAGCGCGTGCCCAAGACGATCTGGATCTCGCCGCGCCACGCCACGCTGGCGACGGGCGTCGTGCTCTCCAAGGCCACCGAGGCCGAGCGCGTCGCACTGGACCACAAGATCATGAACTACGTCGTGACGAACGTGCCGGAGGACGAGCGCCCGAGCATCTTCCTGCCCGCCGAGCAGTCGACGCCCAAGAAGAAGCAGAGGAGCAGGCAGGGGAAGAAGGCTCGGCGCTCGGATCAGTCTCCAGAGGACGACGGCAGCGACGACGACGGCGACGATGACGCGCCTCCGCAGCAGTTCATCGACGCGAACCTCTGGGTCGAGCTCATGATGCTCGAGTACAAAGAGGAGCAGGCGCACCGGCGCGCGGCCATCCGGTTGATGTTCCAGACGGCTTCGGGCGCCGCCGCGGGCCCGTCGACCCGGCAGGCGGACGCGCGCCACCCGCCGGCCGCGCTCGTCGGCGCCAGCACCGCGACGATGGACATGGAGCAGTTCCGCATCATGATCCGGACGCTGAACGACGAGACCCCGTCGTTCGTGGTCGCCGTGCTGTTCCGGAACGCGTACGTGAAGGGCGGCGGCGCAGTCAACTTCGACGCGTTCATGGACGTGGCCGAGGCGGCGCAGTTCTTCTCGAGCTGCATGCGCCTCGAGAGCCCCGCCGCCGGCATCGCGCGGCTCCCGGACGGCGCGTTCCTCCCGACCACCGCGGCGCTGTCCACGAGCTCCCGTGCGGCGTTCGTGGTCGACCGGTTCTTCGTGCTCATGCGCCAGGAGATCGGCGCGAGCGTCGAGGCGCTGCCGCTCTGGTCGCGCAGCTCGACGGACCAGCTCTCGTGCGAGCTCTCGGCGTGTCTCGAGGACAGCGAGGACGTCAACTCGGACGGCGTCCGGCTGCTCACGTCGTTCCACCGGCTCGTCGACAGCCTCCTGCTCGCCAAGCTGGTCAAGCACGAGATCACGGGCGGGCTCTTCCACACGAAGACGCTCTTCAGCATGGACAAGGCGCTCCAGGCGCTGCTCGAGTGCGTGCGCCTCCGCGACAAGAGCAGCGTCGAGATCCTGATCGACTCGGTCAAGCAGAAGCTGTGCGTCCAGCGCATGCAAAGCGTCTTCCGCGAGCACCTGCGGCGCGACCAAGGCGCGCCGCTCGCGATGCGCTCGCTGCTGCACCACAACTACGGGACGAAGTCGTCCGCGTACCGCGGGCGGCTCGCCGAGAGGCCGCTCAAGTGGCTGCTCTCCGTCATCTCAGCCGTGCTCCGGTACTCGATGCGGCCGGAGCGGAACTCGCTCCTCCTGGAGCTCAGCACGACGAGCGGCGGCATCCACGGCAGCTCCGTCCCGACAGCGCAGATGAACGGCGGCATCGGCCCCGCGCCGAAGCCCGTGCTCATGGAGCTCATCTACGACTTCTTCCTCGACAAATTTGGCACGCGCTGGGAGGCCGAGAAGCTCGTGCACGACGTGTTCGTCAACTGCCGCGCGCACGCGAAGGCGAGCACGACCGTGATGCTCTTCGCCGCGCTCTGCAGCATGAGCAACGCGGCGCCGGACGACGCGCTGCTCGGCCAGAACGAGGCGCTCGCGTTCCTGCACGCCATCTTCCGCTGCGGGCTGCACAGCTTCAGCGTCGTCAACCCGCCGTTCGTCATCTCTGGCGACGCTGAAGCAGCTGCTGCAGCATCTCTCAACGCTGGACGGGTGGAATCCGAGCACCAGGACTGGATCCCAGTCGACAAGGCGGAAGCCATCTTGCTCGGAGCCTTCAGCAGGCTGAGCACCGACCAGAAGCATCGGCTGCGGACGCGCATCGGAGAAGCCAGCGGGCACTCCTTCGCCGTCGCCAGCAATGCACCTGTGAAGGCCGCCGCCGAGCCAGCGTTGAGGTCGATGGCGACGGGTCACCTGCCGTCGATCCCGCGGATCGAAGCCGGGGCGTTCCTGCTGCTCGCGCTGACCGAGTGGAAGCGCTATGTCGTGCAGCGCATGAACGAGGTGCGCATGGTGTGTTGCACGCTGGACGACGAGATGCGCCAGTTCGAGGCGTTCAACCAGGTCGAAGCGATCGCGAACGTGCTCCAGAAGGCCGAGGCGTCGTACCACACGGACGATCTCTGTGTCATCTTCCGCCGCTTCTGCTCCACAGAACGGCACAGCAGCAAAACGGACAAGAGCGCTCGCACCACCGCCACCACCGCTGCTGGTGGCGGCGGCTCCTCGAAAGCGCACGAAGAGCCGATCAGCAACCGCCTCGCGGCCGCGTGCTTCCTGGTGCTGGCGCGCGAGCCGCTCGCGGAGTTGCAGACGATCGAGAACAGCGCACCGGAGCCGTTCCAGCTGCCGCCGAACCCTGCGCAGAACTACGAGCTCCTCGTCGACTCGTGGAACGGCTACCGGAAGCCGTGCGGGCTGTTGCTGGAGGAGCTGCGGCGCGTGGGGAAGAACAATGACATTCAGGCCGAGTCGCAGACGCGCCGCTTGACGGCGCTGACGTCGGGGGCTGGGGCTGCGCGCGGCTCGACGCGCGAGGTGCTGTATCTGAGTTCGTCGGCATCTGCAGATCGCCTTTCGAGCCAGGACGTGGCCCAACTGGAAGCCGTCTACCTGTTGTTCGTGGAGCGGATGGAGCGGCTGCAGGACGTGTTTGAGAGGGAGAGGCTGGCGGCGGCTGCTCTGCCTCGCGGGGGAGGCAGCAAGCGCAACAGCGTTGTCGGCGTCAGTGTCGACGGGTCGCTCGCGCTCGTGGACGATGTGCACTCGCACATGGTGATGGTGAACGAGACGTGGAAGATCTTCCGGCAGGTATTGCTTGGGTTCTCGAAGCTGCGCGCGCTCGCGTCGCTCGGCGTCGGGATGCTGCCAGATGAGTGGAGTCATCAGTAGGCAGTAGCTCCATGAAGCTACAGACAGCGTCGCTGTACCACACAGGCTTGAACACACACCCGAACTCATGCGCAACGACTTGCACCTCACGCGATGCACTTCGAGGAACTTACGAAAGCAGCGCCACGACCTCCTCGTGCGTCTCCTTCGTTGCGAGCTGCAGAGCTGTCTCCCCGTTTGCTGTCTCGAGCCCGGCGTCCGCTCCGTGCGCTAGCAGCAGCTTTACGAGCTCGACGTTGCCTTGCGCAGCAGCGTGGTGCAGCGGGGTGAACCCGTCCGAGGCCGCGGCGTTCACGTTCGCCCCTTTCGTCAGCAGGATCTCTGCGTTCTCCTTGTGCGACGTGAGCGCTGCGGCGTGCAGCGGACTCAGTCCGTCTCGGTTGGCTGCGTTCACGTCCGCCCCACCGATCAGCAGAGTCAGCATGACCTCTTGACTGGCGTCTTCAGCGCTTGCGGCGGCGCAATGGAGCGGGGTGTCGCTGTCGAGATCTGCAGCATTCACATCTGCGCCGGCCTCCAGAAGCTGCACGACGATGCTCTTGCTGCTGCCCCCGGCTGCGCTGTGCAGTGGCGTGTGTCCCGTTTCCATCGTTGTGGTGTGGACATCAGCTCCTCGTCCCAGCAGCTCCTTCACCACGTCGTCGTGACCGCACCCGACAGCGATGGCCAGAGGAGTCCACCCGGCTGTCGTCACGGCTCCCACCCTCGCGCCTCGATCCAGCAGCTCAGACACGACTGCGACGCATCCGCCGCTTGCTGCGTAGTACAGGATGGCTTCGCCGTCGACGGTGACCGCGTCCAAGTTCGCGCCGTGCGCCAGAAGCATCGCGACGATGTCCTTCTGGTCGCCCGCGGCTGCGTGATGCAACGGAGTGTCTCCGTGGTCGTTCGGAGCGTTCACATCGGCTCCACGTGCCAGCAGCACCTCGGCAGTCTCGAGGCTGCCGTTGCCAGCTGCGCTGTGCAGCGGAGTCTCCTGGCTGTCGTTCTTCTCGTCCACCTCCAGACCGAGTGACAGAAGCGCAAGTACGATGTCCTTGTGGTTCGCCGACGCCGCAGCGTGCAGCGGAGTCCCGCTGAGTCCGGACACCGCTCGTGGGTCTGCTCCGAGCTCGACCAGTTCCTTCACGATGTCCGCGTGGTCGTTCTTGCATGTGAGGTGGAGCGGAGTCTCCTGGTTGTCGTCCACTGCGCTCACGTTTGCGCCGCGCTTCACCAGTTCGACCACAGCGTCTCTGCAACCGACGCGGGCGGCCTCGTGGAGCGGGGTCCGGGTGATCCCGTCAGTGATGTTGACGTTTGCACCGAGCTCCAGCAGCTTCGACACGACGTCTGGGTGGAAGTGGCGAGCGGCCATGTGCAGAGCGCTGATCTGGGTCCAGACATCGTTCGCCTTCGCGTCGACGTTGGCTTTGCCGTTGACGACCAGCTCGACCACGATGTCCACGTGTCCTTCTTGCACGGCCCAGTGGAGCGGAACCCACCCGTCTTCTACGCGCACGATGTTGGCGTCGGCGCCGTTCGCGAGCAGCACGGCCACGATGTCCACATAGCCGTACTGCGCCGCAGCATGAAGTGCCGACCAGCCCTCGAAGCTGATGGCGTTGGCGTCTGCTCCAGCCTTTATTAACGCGGACACGATGTCGGCGCACCCGGCCTCGATGGCGTCGAAGAGCATCGTCACGTTGTTGGAGGCGACCGCATTCACGTCCGCTCCTGCGTTCAGCAGAGCCGCCACGATGCCGACGTCTTTACTCCCGATTGCGCCGAAGAGCGGCGTCCATCCGCCCTCCGCACACGCGACGTTCGGGTCCGCGCCGTGCGCCAGCAGCGTCTCCACGATGACAGCGTAGCCCATTTGCGCAGCGGCGTGCAGCGGAGTGGTGCTTCCGTTCGACGCGGCCACGTTCACGCCCGCGCCGAGCTCCAGGAGGACCGTCACGAGCTTGAGGTACTCGTACTTGCACGCAGTGATCAGCGGCGTGTCCCCGTCTTCGCCAGAGCCGTCCAGCAGACGCGTCACTGTCTCCTGCTGCGGGTGCAGCGCAACGATCGCGCGCACCTTTGCCACGTCGCCGTCTTGACACGCGGCAATCAACAGCTTGAGCAGCGACTGCGTGGTGGTCGTGCTGGCACTGGAAGTGGGCGCCATCTCGGAGGTCTCAAAGGGTGCTTGGTGCGTGTTGTTCGTGTGAGCGAATTGAGAAGTGGGCAGCTCCATCGACCCACCCACCGACGTCCTCCGTCCGGTTCTCGTTCGGCTGGCAGACACGTAGGTTCATAGTGTCTGGAGTGACCCTGTGTGCGCCGCTGCACATGCCAGCAGGTTGGTGTGAGCCGTCTATGAGTCTACACTGATATGTACCCATGTGGTTGCCAACTGATACAAAACGATAGTGAAGGAATCGAAGGAGTTCGCACTGGGTTTTATCACGGTTGCTTGGGAAACAGAGAAGTGAACTACGTTTGCACCACCTCATCTCACAAACACGCCATTGATGCTGTCGCCATTGTCCACGTCCACGGTTTCGA
>JAASGM010000305.1:0-23677 GCA_023334215.1 Globisporangium cystogenes | reverse complement strand
TCTTCAGCGCGCTGCCGGTGCTCGAGATCCACGCGCTGCCGTTCGCCAACTCGGGCATGGGCCGCGAGCTCGTGGCCGTGCGCGTGGAGCTGGCGCCCGGCAAGAGCCTCATTGTGGGGACCTCGCACCTCGAGAGCATGCGGAAGTTCGGTCGGCTGCGCGTGGCGCAGCTGCAGGAGTCCACCGAGCTGCTTGGGAGACTTGTCGAGAACAGCAACGCCTCAGCGCCCGTGGCTCACGAGTGTCTCGGCGCAGTGTTCATGGCCGACACGAACCTCATGCGCGCAGATCTCCGCTTGATGGACACCTCGATATGCCGCATCGCCGGCAACATCGAAGTCGAGCACGCCCGGAGCGGCCGCTCCGTGTGCAGGAGCTGCGACGAGGCCATCCCGAGGCGCGAAGTGCGCGTTGGCAAGATCGGGTCGTACCACGTTCGCCGCGGCAAGGACGTCGACACGACGTGGTGGTACCACCAGACGTGCTACCTCAACGGCGCGAGTGCCGACGAGAAGCGCGTCATCCAGAGCTTCGTGCAGCAGATTGCGGATGCCGACGCGAGAGAGCGCGAAGAAGCGGACGAGAAGCCGAGTCGAACTGAAGACTCGAAGCAGAGCCTGGCGAGTGCCGATATCAAAGATGCAGCAGTGATTGGACCCGCTGGAGTCGATCTGGTGCGTCTCGTGTTGTCTGCTTTGGTGTTTGGGTTCAGCAGGGTGGGTGTCGCTTCCTCCGAGTCAATCTCGGTGGGTCTTCGTGTGTAGGTGACGCTCGGACTGCCGGAGGGCTGGAAGGATCTGTGGCTTAGCGTGAAGGGCAACACGGACAAGAACGGGCTGACGTTCGACGGGAAGGAGAACGGTCACGTGACGAAGAAAAGCTTCCGGAGCCGCTTTGATCGCGTATACTTCTACCCCGGTGCGAGTGTTCGCGCGGCGTTCGCAGCGTCGTCCCAAGCTGTGCTCGAGGACATCGAGGTCGTCGGGAAGGAACCGATCAGTCAGACGCTGTGGCCGTCCGACCACTTTGGGGTCATCGCGTCACTCAAGTTCGACGCTGGCAGCGAAGGGAACTCATCGGGCAGAGCCGTCAACAGCTCGATGGACGCCTCCGTCCTCACTCCTGCCGCTGCGATCAAGGACGAAGTCAAGCCCGAAGTGCACGAAACCGGAGGCGATTGCCCGCCAACTTCCATCGCAAACGCAGTCAGTGGCGACACCACCGCGAGTGCTCCTGCCATCAAGCCAGAGCTCCAGGAGTCGGGAGGACTTCGCGACCCGCTCTCGGTCGCTTTCAGCACGGACGCCGCCGCTGCTGCCGTCATGTTAGCTATCGCCAATGGCGCCACCACCACCATGCCGGTCGTGATTAAGCACGGGCGTCAAGAGGCCGAGACGCGCGGACCTGGAGCTGGGCCTCCCACGAAGAAGGCGCGTCGCCGGCGCAAACAAGGCAGAAAGCCGGCAGCGAAGAAGAGCGAGTGAGTTATCGGGGAGGATAGCAGCAGCTACAGTGTACATGTTCATTACTCGAGTACCAGTTCATTGATACAAGCAAGAACAGTTGTGCTGGGATAGTTTTCGCTTCCTTTTCCAGATTCTAACTCTTGCGATAATGTGCAGGTATGCGAATTCGAAAGTAAAGGTGGGCTCGAAATTACATACTCTAGCCATGAAATCATCTCAAATTGCCTGGCTGTCCCAAAAGAGCGAAGTGATGGCGCCGCGCGGAGGCGGCAGCGGCGGCGGCGGGAAGCGCAAGCACGAGGGCGGCGCGGCGGGCGCGACCGTGTGCGACGAGACGCGCATCCTCGACCCCTACGGGCTGCAGCTGCCGTCGTGCCGGCTGGCGGACCACCACCGCAAGAAGGGCAAGAGCGCGGCCGTGCAGCGCAACTGCGCCGAGAACCCCAATTGTCTCTTCGGGCTCGGCGAGCAGCAGGAGGTACGGCGAACGCTGCACCTGCTGTAGGCGAGGCCTTGCGGGTGATGCTGAGAGGCAAAGCGGCGCTCGTGCGCGGCTCGCAGGGCGTGTGGGCGAAGAAGAAGCTCGTGCAGCGGCTGCTGGGCGACGACCCGCGCGAGCAGCTGCGCGCCGCGTACCCGGACGCTGCGGCGGCGACCCCGCGGCGCAAGAACAGCGCGTCGTCGGCCACTGCGGCGCACGCAGGCGGCAGCGGCGCCGATGCGACCGCCGCGATGCTACCGTGCGGACTGCGCAACTTGGGGGCCACGTGCTACCTCAACAGCATGCTGCAGACGCTCTTCACGAACGTGGCGTTCCGCGCGGCCGTGTACAGGTGGGAGCCCAAGCAGCCGGGCGCGAGCGACGAGCTGGCGCTGCAGATGCGCGCGCTGCAGAAGCTCTTCGGGCTCATGCAGCTGGGGAAGAAGGCGGTATACGACCCGAACGAGTTCGCCTCGACGCTCTCGCTCAACAGCGTGATGCAGCAGGACGTGCAGGTTGGTGCGCGTGGCTAGGGATGGGTGGAAGGTGCTCTGGAGGAGACGCTGAGCACTCGTCTGACGCGGATGTGCGCGTTGCTCTCGCAGGAGTTCAGCAAGCTGCTGCTGACGCACCTGCGCATGATCTTCTCCCAGTCGCGCGTCTCGGACCACTGGGACCTCGTGGACCGCATTTTCCAGGGCCAGATGAGCTACGTGACCAAGTGTCTCCGTTGCAAGACGAGATCGGAGCGGCCGTCGTCCTACTACGAGATCGTACGTGACCGTGTTCAGCAGTAAGCGGAGAGAGCGGTTCCGTCTGCTTACAGTGCTTCTTTGTCGTACTCGCCGCAGTCACTCAACATCAAGGGCCACAAGACGGTGTTGGCGTGTCTCGAGTCGTATCTGTCGGCCGAGGTGCTCGAGGGCGAGAACAAGTACTTTTGCGACAGCTGCGAGTCGAAAGAGCGAGCGGAGCGCTGCATCGAGCTGGACCCGAAGCGCCTTCCGCAGACGATCACGCTACAGCTCATGCGCTTTGTGTACGACGCACACGAAGGCCGCAAGAAGAAGCTGATGGTGCGTCGGTGTGTGTGTGTGGTTCATGTGGTGGCTGATAGCGGCGTCTGATCGGCTCGGACATCGGCCGTGCGCATGCGCAGGACGTGATCGAGGTGAACGAGATGCTAAACATGACGGAGCTGCTTCGAAGATGCGGACTCGCGGGTGCGTTCTCGGAGTCCAAGGACGCGATCTACCACCTCTCGGGCTACCTGAACCATCGGGGCAAGAGCACACACGCTGGTCACTACACCGCGTCAGTCGCGTACCCGAAGCCTGACGACCCGTCCAGCGTCGATTGGTTCGAGTTCGACGACAACGTCGTGAACAACATGGCCACAATCGTCGACACGGAAGGATCGAAGGAGCGCCACGGGAAGATCTTGCGCTCGCGAGACGCATATATGCTGCTGTACGTGCGAGAGGACTCGGAGGCGGTCACATCTGCTGCGTCTTCTTCATCGTCGGTAGCGCGGGTACCGCGCAAGAGCTCCGTCACGCCGTCGAGGGACTGTCTGGACGAGATCATGACGCTGAATGCCGTGTTTGAGGCAGACGTAAGCACCTACATCGAGAAGTCGGCGGCGCTCGAGGCTCGCATCCAAGATCGTCTCGAGGCGTATCAGCGTTTCTTCGAGAAGGAGCAGCCGTCTCCCAAGCCGGACGCGGACGACTTCTACTGGGTTGACACCAAGTGGCTCCGGTCGTGGATCGTCGGGGAGGAGGCGCAGGTGCTGCTCGATGCAGGCAAGAAGAGCGAACAAGCAGATCGGTCGACCCCGAACGGCAGCCAGAGAGACGGGAGCGACGGCGACGACGACCACTGCAAAAAAGAGCGCGAGTCCACGCACGGCAGCAGCAACAGCAGCAGCGCGACGGACGCGACCAGCAACGTGATCACGATTCAGACAGAGAGCGACGCCGACTTTCCTTTCTCCAAACCCATCGACGTGAACCGCTTTTGCTGCGTTCACAACATCGAAGCCGGCACACCGAAGACCGCCCAGCACCACAGGATGGACCACAAGCCAGCGAGCTTTGCGCCTGAGAAGGTGAGCGAGCTGAAGCGCGTGTCAGCAAGTCTGTTCGAGTACCTGCGAGACACGTGCGGGATCGCGTCCAACGCGCTGGCTTCTCCAGCCCCGGAGAGCAGCAGCAGGAGAAGCCGACGAACAAGCGACCAGAGCGGCGTCGGTGCCGTTTTCGGGGCGAGAAGCTTTCGGTGCCGCGAGTGCGAAGCCGAGTTCTGCAACCGCCTGCTCGACGATGCCGAGCTTTTGCGCGATGTGGAGCACGATCTGCAGCTGCTGAAGTCCACTGTGCAGCCTGACGACCCGAACCCGTACGTCATGAGCCGCACGTGGATAGCGAGCTACAAGACGCACCTGCAGAACCTCCGGAAGAAGATCGTGCAGAAGTCTCAGAACAAGAAGGCGAAGAAGAACGAGAACTCCCAGACGAGCGACGACAAGGAGCACGGAGCTGGAAGCGACACTGTGGCGAGCGACGCGGTGCTGCAGAACACGCTCAACGAAGACATCACGTGTCTGCACGGGAACTTGATCATGAAGAAGAAGAAGTATCGCACCGTGCCGGAAGCGACGTGGATCTACTTCCGGGAGAAGTTCCCGCACCACTTTGCGTTCGAAGAGCGGAAAGTCAAGCCGTGCGTGCTGTGCCAGCTGGAGGAGGCGGAGAGCGAAGAGTTCATCCAAGTGGAGCGTGCGTGCCGCGACGACGTTCTCAGTCGAGGACCTCTGCTGCGCCTGTACCGACGAAAGGCACCCGAGAGCGGCGACGTGTTCTCCCTCCGCGAGGCGTTCTCTCCCCCCGGTCCAGTGGACGCCGAAGCTGCGAACAGAATGTTCGTCGTTCCACGGAGTTGGCTGCGAAAGTGGCGCGAGTACATCAAGAATGTCGAGGAGGAGGCTCCGCCGAGGCTGGCGAGCTCCGACTTCATGTGTATTCACAACAAGCTGCTGCTCCCGCAAACCATCCTGTCGACCCTGAAAGGCATGCAAGTCTCCTCCAGCAGCGTGGAGCTGGAGTTCGTCCGACCGGACGAGATGCAGCACCTGTGCGAGCTCTACGGCATCCCGCACTGCGCGTACTACTACGGGCTGCTGCAAGCGGACGACACGGTCGCGTGGAGGAGCTGCACGCTGGCGACCCTTCCCGGTTACTCGCAGGAGGCTACTGACGCGTCGAACGGCGCAGCGGAAGGCGACGCGAACACCCCCGCGAACTGCTTGGAGTGCGAGCAGCTGTCGGAGATCCAACACCTCGACGAGTTGCAGAACTTCCAGAACCGCGTCGTGCAAGTCCGCCTGCTCGCGCAGGACCAGGCAGTTCCGACCGAGGAGCGACCGCTGGAGGCGAGCTCGACGGGCAGACAGCGGCGGTCGAAGCGAATACGCTCCGGCGGCGCGAGCTGGTCCATCTTCGCGAACTCGAGCGACTCGGTGTACGTTCTCAAGACGAAGATCTACGAAGAGATCGACGCGTACCCGATCCGCCAGCGGCTGTACTTTCGTGGGAACGTGCTCGAAGATCGCGTGACGCTGAAAGACTGCGGGTGCGTTCGTTCGTGAGAACTGACGACGGTGTTTGCTTCGTCGCTAACCTCGTCGGTGCTTGCGCAGGATCAAGGCAGGCGACACGGTGTACATGCGCGTGTCGGAGGAGATCCCGGACGAGGCGTCCTTGGGCGACGACGCGTTCGAGCGAGAGGTCGGGTTTGAAGACTCGGTGTTTCTGCGCCACTCGGCAGGGGTCGGAAGCGAGCGCCACTCTGTCGGGCACGGCTTCCAGCAAACCCGCGTGTGGGTCTGTGCTGCGTGCACGTACGTGAACGACGAAGTGGACCTGGTGTGCGAGATGTGCGCGAACGAGCGGACAATAGAGATCGAGTAGGTCGGGGGGACGAACCGGGGGTGTCTCCCGACGCTCGTGCTTCTTGTGCGACCGAGCCACCGTTCCTGGCTTTGTCGTCCGAAGCGCCGTACAGGATCGTCGAGCTCTCGAACACAGTTCTCTAACTTTTGCCAGCCAATGCACAGCGTTGCATCGATTCGAACAGCCTCTGCTTACTTCTTGCCGTGCGCAGCGCCGATCGCGTCGGCGACGCTCGAGTAGCCGTCGGCACGAAGCAGCTCTTCGAGATCCTTCTTCACGCGAGGCACGGCGGTCGGGCCGTCGTACACGAGGCACGAGTACATCTGCACGAGCGTGGCGCCGGCGCGGATCTTCTCGTACGCGTCCTTGCCGGAGGCGACGCCACCGACGCCGATCAGCGGGATCATGCCGTTCGTGAGGCGGTACATGTCTCCCAAGACTTGCGTCGAGAGGTCGCGCACAGGCACGCCGCTCAGTCCTCCTGTCTCGCCCTTGTGCACGCTGCGGCAGGACACGATCCCGAAGGTAAGCAGCACACTCGAGATTTGACACACATACGACGTACGAACGCACCTCTGCAACGAGTCCGGACGACTCAGCGTCGTGTTCGACACGATGAGTCCGTCGAGGCTCAGCTCGAGCGCGACGTCGGCGATGTCCTTCTTGTCATCCTCCGTGAGATCCGGCGCGATCTTGACGAGCAGCGGGATCTTGCGGTTCTCCTTGGCTTCGACGTTGTTGCGGGCGTCCAGCACGCGCGTCAGCAGCTCCTGGAGCTGCTGCTTGCCCTGCAGCGAACGGAGTCCGGGAGTGTTGGGCGACGACACGTTCACGACGAGGTAGTCGGCGAACTTGGCGAGGCTGTTCACGCCCTCAATGTAGTCCGCCGCCGCGTCTTCCGTGGTCTTGTTCTTCCCAAGGTTGACGCCAAGCACGCCCGACCGGTGAAAGCGCTTGCTCAGTTCGCGGGTTGCCACGTACGCCTCCAGGCGCTTCGCGACCGACTCGATGCCAGAGCTGTTGAAGCCGTAGCGGTTGATCACTCCGCGGTCCTCCGCCAGCCGGAACACGCGCGGCTTGGGGTTCCCGTCCTGTCACGCAACGCGTCGCGCATCCCACCAGAAGCTCTCGTGAGAACCCAATCACTAGATCGAACTAACAGGGCACCAGAGCACTTGGTTGGTACCTGGGGCTTGGGCGTCACACTACCGATCTCGACGAAGCCGAAGCCCATGTCCAGGAGCCCCTCCATGGCCTCCGCGTTCTTGTCGAAGCCCGCCGCTATTCCCAGCGGATTCCCGAACTCCTGACCGAAGATCTTGATCTTGAGCAGCTCCGGGTCCGTGCCGTGGTCCTGCGTCCATCCAACAGCCAACGCATACAAACATCAAGTGTATCAGAGTGAATGTCACTTCAACACCGTCCAGCTCGCAGCGGATGCGTACGCGCGGCGCCAAGCCGAGCGCCGCCGCCTTCACCGCGAAGACGTGCGCGGTCTCCGGGTCGAGCAGGCGCACGAGCGGCATGATCACGGGCTCGGAGAGCTGGCGCACGAGCCACTCGTGCGGCACGAAGCCCTGGGCGACGGCCACGCCGGCTGCGCCAATGCCGCCCGCCAGCGCCAGCGCCTCCGCGAGGCGGAACCCGCTCTTTCCCGACGAGCTCTGCGACGAGGAGGACGAGGGGGAAGAAGAGGAGCTGAAGCGCTTCGCCGCCGTCGCCGTGCGCATCGCCTGGCGGCGCGCACTGGCGGGCACTATCGTCACGCGATGCAGCATTTTCGATTGTGTTTGGCTCTCATCGACTGCCTCGATTTGTTCACTATCGAACCGCATTATTGAACTCGAAATGCGTGATACCAATAGTGAATAAATCAAAGATACACCACATGGGGAGGCTACTAATTGCGCTCCCTTTAGTTTATCACTATTGGAAACCCGCCATTCGCTCGCCAGCGCCATTTGCAAAGAGCGCGCTAGCAGCACCAGGAGGTCGCTCGCGCTCGGCGGACGCCATGGCGAGCGCCACGAAGAAGCGCGTGTCGTACTTCTACCACCGTACGCTGCTGCTCGCTCGTGTCTCCTCTTCTCTCTTTGTACTGTGTGCGCTGGAAGGAGCGACTAATGGAACTCGCTCGCTCGGACGCGGCGGCGGAATCCATCAGCCGATGAGGGACACTTCTACTACGGCCCGGGCCACCCGATGAAGCCCCACCGCCTCAAACTGGCGCACCACCTGGTCGTCAACTACGACCTCTACCGCAAGATGGACGTCTTCGTACGTGGCTTCGGGGGCTCTCTGGGGACTCACCAGTCGACACGAACGGAGCGAGCGCTAACGGAGCTCTTCGCTGGGAACTCGCTGCGTGTGGTGGTCCTCTCGAGCAGGAGCCGCACTGGGCGTCGGCGGACGAGATTAAGGCGTTCCACGCGTCCGAGTACATCGACTTCCTGCAGCGCGTGAACCCCGTGAACCAGAAGGACCTGGGCATGGACCTCCAGAAGTGTACGCTCGAGCGTGAGGTGGGGAGGTGGTCTTGCTGGGAGCGAGGATTGACACACGCCCTTGCGTGTCTCTTCTCTTTGTTGTGGTGCGCAGTCAACCTCGGCGAGCTGACGGACTGCCCGGTGTTCGACGGGATCTTCAACTTCTGCCAGATCTACTCGGGTGGCACACTCGGTGGGTAGCAGTAGCTGGCGCTCGAGAGGTCGAGAGTGGCGTTGTGTGATGATGGTGTATACTGACCACCCTTACGACGTCTACCTCAGATGCGGCGGCGCGCCTGAACCACGGGCTGTGCGACATCGCGATCAACTGGGCGGGCGGGCTGCACCACGCCAAGAAGTCGGAGGGCTCGGGCTTCTGCTACGTGAACGACATCGTGCTCGGCATCCTGGAGCTTCTCAAGTACCACCCGCGCGTGCTGTACATCGACATCGACGTCCACCACGGCGACGGTGTGGAGGAGGCGTTCTACGTCACGGACCGCGTCATGACTGTCTCGTTCCACAAGTACGGGGACTTCTTCCCTGGCACGGGCGACATCAAGGTGCGACTAGGTCTCCTGCCACAATAGTAGCAAGCACCTCAAACGCTGACGTGGTGGGACGCTTGTGCTGGAATTTGCAGGACGTTGGCGCGAAGAACGGCAAGTACTACGCCGTGAACTTCCCGCTGCTCAGCGGCATCGACGACGAGAGCTACGAGAGCGTGTTCAAGCCCGTGATCTCGAAAGTGATGGAGACGTTTAGCCCGTCGGCGATCGTGCTCCAGTGTGGCGCGGACTCGCTCACTGGTGACCGCCTCGGCTGCTTCAACGTCACGACGAAGGGTACGCAAAGGTGTATGAGGAGAGCGCGATTGCGGCGCATGCAGTCGCTCTGACACGATTGCATCGTAATGCTCTTCAGGACACGGCGAGTGCGTGCGCTTCGTCAAGAGCTTCGGTCTGCCGACGATGGTGCTGGGCGGTGGCGGCTACACGATCCGCAACGTGTCGAGAGCGTGGGCATACGAAACGTCGGTGCTGCTGGACGAAGAGGTCTCGAACAACATCCCGTACAACGACTACTTCGAGTACTACGCGCCGAACTTCAAGCTCCACCTCGAGCCGGATCCGGATCTCGAGAACGCCAACTCGAGGGAGTACCTGGAGGAGTACAAGTACGTGCGCGTGGGAATCTGTGTCTCCGGTTCTGCTGGTTGCACGGGATCGACCAAAGCAACGTTCTCACGCGACTCTGTGCGTTTAGGATCAAGATCTTTGAGAACTTGCGTGCGCTCACCGGCGCTCCGAGCGTGCAGATGAGCGAGGTGCCGCCGAGCTTCATGATCCGCGAAGAGGACGAGGACGCGATGGACCCGGACGCGCGAACAGAAAACGACGGCAAGCGGCAGCACGATGCCGAGTTCTATAGAGACGACAAGGTGCGTTGCGTCGTCGCTCTCTCAGCCATTGTCATCTAACCGTGTGTGTGTCTGGTCGGCGATGCCTGCGTGCGACCTCCAGGACCAGCGCGGCAACGACGAGAACGGGACGGAGGACAGCGGAGACAAGGACGCGGCGGCCGAGGCGAACGCCGCACCCGCGGTGGTGCCGATGGACGTCGACTAGGAGGCGAGCGAGCGTGGACTCGCGAGTCGCGACGTGAACGCACTGCAGCTGCAGAGCACTCGTGCTTAAATATCGTTGATTGCGGTTGACGATCGGGTACGCGCCAGCCACCTCGCGACGCCAACTGAGCGAGATGCACAAGCGCCACCCTGCGCCGCTGGACTCGGGTGTCACGCCTGCTGCGACTGCTGGAGGAGCTTGCGCTTCTTGTCGCGCTCGGCTTTCTCGAGCTCGAACTGCTTGAGGTCGACGCGCTGCAGGAAGTCCTGCTTCTCGAGGTACCCGTCCTTGGTGTACTGGTGGAGCTCGTCCTCGATGCCCTCGGCCTCCTTGAACTTGTCCCAGTCGAGTGACGACTTCTCCATCGTCGACACCTTCTTCGGCGCGTCGAGCGACGCGAGCACCTGGTCGATGCCGCTGGACGCCGCCGCTGCTTTCGCCTTCTTGGCTGGCGCGTCGGCCGACTTCGTCACGCTGACGGTCGCCGAAAAACAGGCGCGTGTCAGCGCATTCAGCACACACGCATATACACGTGACCGCATGGTCACCGCACCTGTACTCGACACCGGCGAACTTGACGACCTGCTGCACCTTCCCGCCCCCCGCCGCCGCCGCCGCGTCGTGCAGATCTGCGCGCGTCCGCTTCGCGTCGACGCTGAGCACGGGCACCTGAAACTCGAAGAGCTTGCGCTTCTTCTTGGCCGGCGGCTGCTTCCTGCTGATAAGCCCCTGGAGGAGCTACTCGCGCAGGTGAACGAGAAGAGAGAGAGAGAGAGAGAAGGGGCGTGAGCTCTCGCTTGACTCGTGGGTCCAACCACTTGGCTGTCAGCTTGGCGACCTTGGCGCTCTTATCGGCCGCGCGCTGCGAGACGGCGGTCGGCGCGTTGATGTCGCTCCAGAGCGCCGTCACGCGCCCGGAAGTCGCGCGGCTCGCGTTGGCCTCGTCGTCGTTGTCAGTCGAGGCGACTGGTTGCTGGCGCTCGTCGTCGACGTCTGCGGGAGGAGCGGCAGAGAGCGCATGGATACCCAGGTCAGTTGCCGCAAGAAGCAGCAAACGGAGCGAGTGAACGGGCGTGGATGAGAGCCGCGCAGGCGGAGCTCGTGCCTTCCGTCGGCACGTAGTCGCTGTCGTCTTCGTCCGAGGAGCCGCTCATATTCAGTCGCAGTTGTGACGGATCTCGAGGTTTGATCTAAAGGTTCGATCCCAAGGTTTACTTTCGAGGTCCGATCTAGAGGTTTGAGCTCAAGGTTTACTTCCAAGGTCGGATTTCGAGGTTTGACATCTAGGCTTGGCATCTAGGTTTGCGCTTAAGGTTTGCGCTCAAGGTTTGATATCAAGGTTTGTTCTTGAGCGAGGAACCTCCAAGATCGTCCTCGTCGCTCGAGAAATCGTTCAGGTGCCTCGAGTGCGCGATCGAGAGCGACACAGCGCACATCTCGAGGGAAACTGTAGTGCGCGTGCGTGATGCGGAGAAGACGGACCGTGATGTCAGCGAAGACAGGAACAACGGATGATCGGCCGACTCTGGGAAACCTTGCAGTCTCAAGACTCGGAGCCCTTCCATCGCACTGTTGACTCAGTCTCCCTCTCACCTCGGTCTCCCCCCGAGCGTCAGTTCTTGCTGTCGAAGCAGATCAGCACGCCGAACAGGATGAGAAACATCCCAGCGTACGTCCCTGGGCACCACCGCGTCCATCCAGACAAGCATCAGCAGGTGCAACAACCCCCTAAGCATACAGCTCAAGTAGTACGCTGCTAACTCAAGCCACGCACAGCTCGGCCGCTTCGGCGTCTCCCCCAGCAGCCGCGACGTGATCGCCGTGAAGACGAACGTCAGCGAGTTGCAGATTGGCACCGCGTTCGAGATCTCTGCTGAGACGACACCACCGCGCTGGGATCACCAACCAGCCCGGCTTGCAGCACACATCCAAACCAGCCAACCACGCACCCACGGAGCCGAGCAGGTACACGTAGGCGATCGAGCCGCTCTGGTTGAGCGCGAACGGCACGACGAACTGCACGCATCCCGCACCAAACACGCGCTCCTCAGCTCGCGCATCCAAACTCCCGAGGACACCGACCCTGCAGCGCGCTGCTGCGTACCCGCCAGTTCCTGGCCCAGTGCATCAGCTGCCACAGGAACTCGGCCGGCGTGTTGCTTGCGCGTGTGTACGAGAGCTCCGCCGCGCTGCCTGCGTGTGCGCGAGTTCGGGCGTGAGAACCCCGAGCGAGGGGGTCGCCAGCGTCCCCGCACCAAGTTGCAGCGCGGCACCTCGCTTGATGAGCGGGTTCGTGCAGCCCCAGAGCGCGCCGACGAAGAGGAAGGAGAGCAGCACGTCCGCCATGCCGCAGACCAAAATGACGCGATAAATTGTGAATACCGTATTGACTCCATGTCCATACTATTGAGAAGCAAAACCTGGGCGATCTGATCTGATCTACCACCAAGAGCTGCGAGCGCTGTGGCTGTTGCGGCTGCTGCTGCTGTGCGCCACGGACGCGAACTGGAACTCGCCGGCGCGGAACGGCGTCCACCCGTACGTGACGCTCCCGGACGCGCCGGTCGCGAAGAACCGCGCACCCAGCCGCTCGTGCAGCCCCCCAAAGTCGGCGCTTCGATATCCCTCGACTTCGTTGTCGACCCCCTCGTCGAG
Source organism: Globisporangium cystogenes (assembly GCA_023334215.1). Lineage (NCBI taxonomy): Eukaryota > Oomycota > Peronosporomycetes > Pythiales > Pythiaceae > Globisporangium > Globisporangium cystogenes. The sequence continues at coordinate 11,008 of JAASGM010000305.1, read as the reverse complement.
ACTCCAGCCGCTGGCCATGTCCGCTTCGATCATCGCGTTGAACTCTTCGATGCTGCTCGCGAGACTGAAGCTGTCACGCTGCAGCTCTTCGCAGCCTCGCGGAGAGCGATCGGCCTTGTTGTCGGACGTCATGAACGCGTGCTGGCTGGTGCGGACACTGCACTCGTCGAGCAGGTCGTCGTCGAGTAGGACGGTCGGGTCAACCGCGAGCCAGTCGGCGCACGAGTAGAGCATTGCGGCGGAGGCAGTCTCGATGGGAGGGGCACGCGGGCAGTTTGCGAGTGAGAACGGTCACGACGAAGGGAACCGGGAGACGCAGTATCGCCATCTCGACCGAAAGATACTTTTTGGATCGCGATCTTCGAGGAAGGCGCACCGACAGTGTCAAGCTCCGATCTTCGTGCGTGCAGCAAGCCGCGGCGACAGAGGATGATCTCGGCCGGCAATAAGCCACTAGCGTGTACACGAGGCATCACCACCGCCTTGATGCTGGACGCTTGCTCCGCTGGCTGACGCGCGTCGGTGACAGTGTTGATATATGAACATAACGTTTGAGCCGTTGCGCTCGAGTTAGAACCCCGGCATCGAGTCCGCACTCTGCGGCGCGCCGCCACATGATCGGGCCGGCGGCCTTCAAGTGGGAGGTCTACACGGACGACGATGGCAACATGTACTTCTACAACACGCTCACGGGTGAGTCGGTGTGGGAGCTGCCGCCCGACGAGGAAGACGACGACATCGCTCCGACCGCCTCTCAGCTTCTGGGACCGGATGACCCAGCGAACGTCGACAGCGCAGCTACCGTACATCCTACAGCGGAGGCGAAGACCGAGTACTCTGCAGTCGAGGTCGCGATCGAGGTCGCCGATGCGATGCTGGACTTGCTCGACAAGGTTGACACTAGGATCAGCAGCACGCGCGACCACAAGTCCGAGCTCGCAGCACCGCAGATCAGCTCGAAGATGCCGGCGAAGAAGAAGAAGTTTGCGTCGCCTGCTGCCGAGGCGCGAACCAAGAAGAACGAAGCGAACGACGCCAAGAGGAGGAAGCGGGTGCGCGAGAAAGCAGCGGCTGTGTACCTGCAGATCGCGCTGTCGGACACACGCACCGATGGCCGAAGCAGCAAGGAACCGACGATGCTCAAGAGCGAATCATCTGCCGCGCTCAGCAGCGCCGGTTCATTGTTCACCCTCGAAGACACGCTCCGCTGGCGTCTCGAGCGAGAAGTTGAGCGGATCAGGCAACGCCGGGTGGTGCGGAAGGAGCGGCAGGCGCACCAGCATCACGTGCTCTCACTCAAGCGGCAGCAGGAGATGCGTAGGCGGTTCCGCACGGCGCTCACGACGCACTTCGTGAGTCAGATCGAGTGCAGCACCGAGTTGTTGCAGCAGCGCATCCTGCTGCTCTCGTCGCCGCAGCAGCGCGCAGAGTTCGAGGCGAGACTGAAGGCAGGCATGGAACCCGAGATGGCCGAGCGGTACGCACGAGAGCAGAGCGAGGCGCGCGCAGCTCACCTAAGCAACGTCGAGAAGGTGTTTGTGCTGATCGACGACGGCGCGCAGGGGAAGCTGCACCTGCTGCAGATCCTGTTCGGCATCTTCACACTCGAGTACGTTGATGCGTCGTCGTTGAGCACGGAGTCTTCGTCAAAGTGCGATCCTCACTGGTGTTCTCGGTGCGACCAGACGAGTCCAGCAGTACGCCACGCGAGTTCGAGGACTGTCCGAGCTGATCAACTCGCAGAAGCTGCAGAAGTTCGTCGTCGACTTTGTCGCGAGTCCGTCACCGCACGACCCACGCGCCTTCGAGCTGACGATGAGCGAGTTTGTCGACTTTGTCGCGATCATCGAGGAGGTCGTGGACCACTGCGCGAGCGTGAAGCTCGCCGTGCAACAAGCCGAAGATGAGATCGAGGCCACGCTCGAAGCGGCCGCATCCACTCCTGGCGTCAGTCGACTGCGCGCGCGCGTCGGCATCGTCTCGAAGAAGAAGGTCGAGCAGGAGATCGCCGCGCTCAAGGCCACCGAGGAGCAGGTGCGACTGCGCCACCAACTCGAGCAGCAGGAGGCGTTCCGCGACTTGAGCGACAGTAGCGCGCTGCTGCCACCGAAGGAGGAGTGGGAGAAGAATCACCACCACCGCTTCATCCGGTTCAGCGAGGCGTTGCCGCTCTACTGCTGCTTGTGCCGACGGAAAAAGTGGGAGCTCGAGCGGCGCCAGCACGAGGAGCTCGAAAGCGCACACCGCAGCCAGTGGGCAGCGAGGTGCGCGCTCAAAGCCAAGGAGGAGGAGCTGAAGCTCGTGGAAGCGAACAGCACAACTGGGCAAGCGGAGCCGGAACGCGACTCGGAGCCACCAGCGGTAGTCGAAGGCACACCAGCAACGGATGACGAGACGCACGCAGAGGTCTCCAAGCCGCTCCAGAGCTGTCGCGAGGATGAGATCACGCTCGACGGCAGCGCGGAAGTCGACCTGATCGTCTTCGAGGTCGTTCGATCGCTCGTGGCGTTGACGGAGCGCGTGATGAGCGAGATCCCTGCGAACGATGCATCACGGAGCCCCAAGCGCCGAGTGCACACGAAGATCGACCGAGCCGGCCGAGGTCGCGCGAATGGAAGAGCCTCGAAGGAGCGGAAGAAGGCCACGCTTTCGAGCAGCAGTGAATCGGACGCCACCCTCCAGCGCGCGATGAAGCTCTTCGAGGACGAAGAGAGCGCGCGCAAGACGCTGCACACTGAGGAAGTGAGAATGCTGCTCCTCCTGGAACGCGAGCGCCGCGCGATGGAGCGGCCGCTGCTGCAGGTTCAGGACGCCGCCTACAACGCGTACATCCGAGTGCTGAGCCACGTCGTGGATCCGTGCTCATTCCTGTACCGCCTCGAGTTCCAGCGGTGCCTTTCGCTCGCGTCGCCGCAGCAGCTGACGCTGCAGGTGATCGATCGAGCCGAGAGTTCACTGGGCGAAGTGGCGAACCACTTCGTCCTCCAGACACTCCCGTGCCGCAGCAGCGGCGAGGCCGAGCACATCTTCCAGCAGCTCGAGCTCCTGCAGGAGAAGCTGCGAAGCGGCTTCGTGGCGCGCGTCGCGTCCGTGTCGAGACACACGTTCCAGTTCTTCGCCGACTCGGGGATGCTCGTCGAGTGCTGGCCAGTGCTCTTCGTCGTGACCGAGTTCTTCCCGGAGGGCTCGTGGCTGCGCCACTTCCGCCAGTGCTTCCTCTGTGACCACCACGACGCGTCCGGCGCCGAGTACGCGCGCATGGAGAGGCACCTGATCGTCAGCTTCCGCCAGGTCGCCGCGGGCTTGGCAGCCATGCACAGCCTCGGCGTCTGCCACCTGAACGTCAAGCTCGACAACGTCTTCGTGAGCAGCGAAGTGGGTCCGGACCTCAAGCTCGCCGGGTTCCTCGCGTGCAAGGCGGCGTTCACCGCAGATCAGCTGCGCACCGGCGGCGCGATGCAGCAGTGCGTCGACCACTGCATCGCGCCGCCCGAGGTGTTCCAAGAGGACGGACAGCCGGTGACGGCCAAGGCGGACGTGTGGATGCTCGGGTGCGCGCTCTACGACGCGCTGATGCTCTGGCAGGCGCACCAGCTCCGTCGAGCGACGCGTTGCGAGCGCGTCATCGTGCGTCTGCGGACCCTCTCGGAGATCTTCCAGGAGCTCCCGATCGCCGCGTCGCCGACGATCCGGTCGCTGCTGCGCGTGTTGCTGCATCCCGACCCACTGCAGCGGCCACCCATGAGCGAAGTGCTCGACATGCTGGCGCACGCAGAGTAGCAGCAGCAGCAGGAGACCTCGCGGTGAACGAACGCGGCAAAGCCATCGACGTGCGTGGTCACCACTCCCAGCACGCGGCTGACTGTCTCGTAGTGCTCGTTCAGTGTCGCGTACTTGTTGTCGAGGAACGTGCCGTCGCGCATCGAGTCCAGGCTCGAGACTTCCAGCTGCACCGAGTCCATGTCTTGGCGCGAGCTGCGCTGCAGCGTCGAGTAGTTGACACTGTTCGCCTGCCCCACGCCTCGATTCGTCGCTCTCCTCGATCCGTCGCACACTCGATCAGTCGCCTCACTCGCAGCCTCGCAGCCCGTCTCGAGAGCAGGTGGGTCGGTCGGTCGGTCGGTAGGCAGCAGCAGCAGGTCTCGAGCTCGCAGCGAAGATGCCTGTCGACGCGCAGCCGAAGGTGACGCTCAAGGAGCTCTTCCAGGCCGCGCAGCACGACGACTTCGCGGCCGTGCAGGACCACCTGGCGCGCGTGCTGCACGCCGGAGACGCCAGAGACGCCGGCAGCAGCAGCAGTCGGGCGGACCAGCGCGCCGCGCTCGCCGCGCTGCTCGAGCCCAAGACGAAGAACACGCTGCTGCACTACGCGTGCGACAACGGGAACCTCGGCGCGTGCAAGCAGCTGCTCATGCTCGAGGGCATGGTGGAGCTGGCGCTCAACGAGCCCAACGCGTTCGGGCACACGCCGCTCTTCTACGCGGCGAGCAGCGGGCAGCTGCCGCTCGTCAAGTGGCTCATCTCGAACGGCGCCGACATCGACACGGACTTCAGCGACCGCGCCGACGTGGCGCCGCGCGAGGGCGACCACGGGGTCTTCACGCCGCTCCAGATCGCGTGCTTCAAGGGCTTCGCCGGCGTCGCCACCTTCCTCGTCGAGTGCAACGCCGAGCTCTCGGGCACGCGGCGCAACGGCCGCACGCCGCTGCACTTTGCGTGCGCGCAGAGCCACGGGGACGTCGTCCAGATCCTCCTGGACGCCGGCGCCGACGTCCACGCGTGCGACCACGACGGGAAGACGCCAGTGGACGTCTCCGACGCCGCGATGCTCGCGCTTCTCCTGCCGGACGAGCACGGCGGTGACGGCGGCGGCGACTCGGACGACGGCCTCGACGCCGGCGCAGACGACGACGAGGATGACGGCGATGACGACGACAGCAACGCGGAGCGCTCGCAGGCGCTTGAGTGCGTCCGGAGCGCGTTCGGAAGCGACATCAGCCGCGGCTTCCGCAGCAGAGACTGGAAGCGCCGCGTGAGCGCGATCACCGACGCGGGGCTGTGCTTCCAGAACGCCACGCAGCCCAAGAGCGCGGTCAAGCTCTTCGACGGAGCGTGCCGGATGATCGAGCTGGGCTTCCAGGACGCCGTCGCGCAGGTCGTCTCGAGCTGCTGCGGCGCGCTGCTCAAGGCGGCGTTCAGCGCTGCGATGAGCGACAAGGCGTTCCACACGGCGCAGTTCCACCGCGAGCGACCCGTGCTCCGGACGATCGCGAGCGCGCTGCTCACGCGCGGCGCCGGCTCGAACGAGAAGGACGCGAGCGAGGCGGTGGCGTCGCTGCTCTTCCTCATCTGCAAAAGCATGGACCTCACGCGCTTCGTGACCGCGCAGATCAGCCAGCTCCTCATGCTCGCGCCGATGCCGTCGACGTCCTCGCCGCCCGCCGAGTCGACCGTCGAGAGCGGTTCGCTGTCGACACCGGCGCCGAACGCCTCGTGGCGCCTCCAGCTCGTCTCGATCAAGATCCTCACGACGATCGCGAGCCAGTACCGTCTCGACCAGAGCTCGAGCGGCCTCGCGTTCGGCGACGCGCTCCAGATCAGCTTGGCGGCGCTCGAAAACTCGAGCGTGCACGTGCGGACAGCGGCGATCGACCTGCTCGTGCAGTGTCTGCTCATCCGCTGCGAGCAGTCAGGTGCGGGTGCTTCGTGCATGTGCTGCCCACCGCCGTCGTTGACGTCCTTGGCTGTGCTGGTGCTGCTGATGCGTGCGTCTGTTGTGTGACGTGGGCAGAGATGAGCGGCTCCGTCGACGAGCACTTCGAGCACATGAAGAGCTGGACGGAGTCGATCTTCCGGCAGCAGAACCAGCCGCTCAAGCCGTCGATCCAGGCGCGGATCAACAACGGACTCAAGAAGGCGATCCACGGCAGCAAGCGGCTCAACACCTCCGGGGAGAGCGACCGCGTGGCGAAGGCTGCAGTCGGGTTCGACGACCTCGCACCGACCCTGTCGCCGCCCGCCAAGAGCGTGCAGAAGGAGGACGACCTGCCGTACGCCGAGCCCATCCAGGAGCAGCACAAGGCCGACGCCGCGGACTTGCTCGCGTGCTTCGGCGAGAAGGTGACGCGGTGCTTGTTCTCGAACGCCTGGGCGCCGCGCGTCGAGGCGCTGAGCTTCCTGCAGGCGCAAGTCGACACCCGCCAGCTCGCGTTCGACGGCAGCGCGTCGAGCTCGCAGCAGCGCACCTTGCGGCAGGCGATCCAGCGCACGCTGCTCCAGGCGCTCCAGGACCGCGTGAACGCGGTCTACGAGGCCGGCGTCGCGCTGCTGCTCGAGGTCGCGATCGCGTTCAACGGCGCGGTCGAGAAGAGCGCGCAGGACCGGGCGACGATGCAGGAGCTCGTCCGGCCGCTCGTCCCGCGCTTGCTCGCCAAGCTCGGCGACTCCAAGTCGCGCCTGCACGTGACGACCGAAGACGCGCTGCTGCTGCTCTCCCGCCAGGCGCACTCGGTCGGCCCCGCGTTCCTGCTCGAGGAGATGATCGCCTGCGACCGCAGCGCGTCGCCGCAGACGCTCTCTGGTGTCTACTTGGCCAACAAACTCGGGCTCCTCTCCAAGCTGCTGCTCGAGTTCGGCGTGCAGGAGAGCGCGACGGGAGACGCCGGCCAGCTGCCGATCAGGAGCGTGCTGCAGCCGGCGCTGCAGGCGTGCGAGCACAAGGACCCGAGCGTGCGCCACGCGAGTCTCCAGATTGTCGCCGACGCGCTGCAGGTCGCGCGGGGGGCCGCGATGCCGTTCCTCGACGCGCTCGCGCGGTCGTCTCGCCAGAAGCTCATCTCGAAGCTCGTCGAGAGGGGCGTGCTCGAGTCGGACCTGCTCATGGACGAGGTGGACGACTTCGAGGTCGAGGCGCCTCGGCCCGGGACCTCGGGCGGCGTTCGGCCGCCGACGGCGTCCGGGTCGTCCACGAAGCACCGGCCTGTGCTGTCGAACACGTCGCTCTCGAGCGGGTCGGCCGCGCAGTCGAGCGGTGCGCAGTCCCAGCCTGCCGCCCTGCCGTACGGGACCGCGCTGACCAGCGAGCAGAAGGCGCAGTACGCCGCGATCATCGACGGACTCGGCGAGGAGCTCGTGCGGTGCCTGCTCGACAAGACGTGGGCCCAGCGAGAAGCGGCGGTGCGCGAGATCGAGCGCCAGGTCGTGTGCACGGCGAGCGGCAAGGCGCCGGCCGACAAGGCGCTGCCGAAGACGGTCGAGACGCTGCGCGTGCTCTCGGCGACGCTCGAGCTGGGGCTGAACGACACCGTCGCGCGCGTGTTCCAGTGCTCGCTGCGGCTCTTCCAGCTCGCCGTGACGGACTTCGTGCCGCTCGTGGCGGCCCCGCACGAGTACGTGGACGCAATCCTCGAGACCGCCGTCGGCCTCGTCATGCAGAAGCTCGGCGACTCGAAGCAGCGGCTGCGCGCCGACTGCTTCACGCTGCTGCACTCGCTGGCGGCGCTGAGCCACATCGGCCACGCGCGACTCTGCAAGATGCTCGTCGACAAGTTCCAGCACCTCGTGCGCGCGTCCGCGGCGGTCGCGTCCTCGCCGCTGCTTGGGGGCGAGCTGCTCAAGTTGCTGACGCTGCTGATCAAGGAAGCCCACGAGGCGGCGCAGCGGCCGGACCTCGCGCCGATCCTCGACCTCATCCGCCCGGCGTTCGAGAACAAGCACGTCGACGTGCGCAACGGCGCGATCGCGACGTACGCGGCGATCTACGAGGTCACGAACGGCGGGGCCGAGAACCCCGGCGGCTCGCCCATCGACCTGAACGGCTTCCTGGCGCAGACGAAGCCCGCGATCCGGGAGGCGATCACCCGGAGTGTCGTGCAGATCACCAAGACGCTGCCGGCCGCAGAGGAAGCTGGTGACGCGAGCTCGCCGGAGATCGACAGCGCGCGGCAGCAGGCGCTGGCGCTCGACCTCAATCGCTTGACGCAGGTGTGCGGCGCGCCGATCGTGACGCTGCTCACGTCGATCTCGCCGGCCGCGCGCTGCCAGGGGGTCGAGAAGCTCATGGAGCTGTTCCTGGACGCGCCGCGCGGGCCGCACCTGAAAGGCGCGTGGGAGATCTCGTGCTTGCTCGCCAAGCAGCTGCTGCTCGACGGAGCGCCGTCCGTGTGCCTCGCGGCGTTCGAGCTGCTCGAGCTGCTCGCCGATCCGCCGGGCGACGCCGTCGTGTGCGCCGAGTACGCGATCCCGTGGGGCGAGTGGGGCGTGCACCTGATCCTCGGCTCGACGATCCGCAGCGTCGTGCAGCAGACCGCGAGCGAGAGCGTGCGCGTGCGGGAGCGCGTCAAGCCGCTGCTGCTCGCCGTCGCGATGAAGAACGCGGCTGGGAAGAGCGCCGTCTGCAACGCGCTGCTCGGCGCTCCGGAGCAGACCGACTTGACAAACGACTTGTCCAAGCGTGCCAAGAAGATCGCGAGCATGAAGCTCAAGTGGCAGCTCGCAGCGCGCCTCGAGCTCCTGTACGACCTGCTCGCAAGCGGAGGAAGCAACAGCGGCACGGGAGGAGGAGATGGCGCGCACGCAGCGTTGACGGCGAGGCGCAAGTCCGCCGGTGGGTCGTCGAAGCCGTCGGGCGAGACGCTCGGAGTCGATAACATCGTGCCGTTCCTCGGGTCCTGCGCGTCGCATCCAAGCCTGTCGGTGCGAACGGGGGCGCTCAAGATCGTCGCCTTCCTGAAGGAGACGCGGCCGGAGGAACTCGCCCGCTTCGTCCACGACTCGTGCTCGGCGGCGCTGCAGCGGCGGTTGCACGCGCTCATGAACGACTCGGAGGACAACAACGCGAGCACCGCCGACCACTTCACCGCCGAGGACGCCACCTGCGTCCGCGGAAGCCGCTCGTCGCACGTTCGCCGAATCGCGGCGCTGCGGCCACCGCGCTCCGTGCCGGTCGAGGAGTCCAAGCTGGCGGTCGATGTCTTCCCTCCGCCGCACTCGGCGCCAGGGAAGAGCCGGCGACCTGGAGACGACGGCGACGACGACTCGATGAACGACGGGTCGTACTTGGTTCTGCAGCGCGAGGACCGCGACGAGAGCCGAGGCAAGCAGCAGACGCCCGCTGCTCAGCAAGTGCCCATCTGGCTCGAGCAGCAGTCGTCTCGGAAGGGGTCGGCGCTCTTCGGGGACGGCGAACCGGAGTCGGCGGTCGGGGGCGGCGCCGCGGGCTTGATGAAGATGCGGCGCAAGAGCAGCTACCGCAGCAACAACGGAGACGACGGCGACGACGAGCGGCGCGTGGGAGGTGCGCGCTACTCGAGCGTGCAGGGTTACTAGGCGAGCGCCGCCGACAGCGTTCATGCGACGCGAATCAACGAGATGTACATGTATGAGCTGGTCACGACGTGCACGCACCGCTAGTCGAGCTCAGTCGATCGTCAGCGCCGTCTCCTTGGTGCTGCCAAGCCTGCGTTTCTTCGCGGACGGACTGCTGCCAGCGCCGCGTCCTTCAGTCAGAGGGGCTTCGTGCTTGACCGCAGCAACGGTGGTGGCTGTAGATGATGTAGAGGAGCTGTCGCCAAGCCGATGGCCTCTCAGCTCGCCAGTTGCAGCTGGAACAGCGCCAACGGCAGCCGCCAGACTGACAGGAAGAGCGGATCCCAATTGGCGCACACTTGCCATGAAGGCTTCGTACTTGACAGCGGCGGTGGAAGCCCCGACGTTCCCGGGCGAGCCGTGTCCTAAACGATGCCCTCTCGACGGCGTCGAAGAGCTATAGGCGGTGACGGCGCTAGGCGAACCGTGTCCCAGTCGGCGTCCTCTTGACGACGGTGGAGTGCCGTGTCGGGCCGGAGCAGAGACGGCGGTGGTGGTGGAGGAGGAGAACCCTCGAAGTGCGCTGGCACCTGTACGTTGACCACCTTGCCGAACGACTGCGGGAGAACTGGTAGACAACGCCCTCGCGTGGGCTCCGGCAGCTGTGGCGTTGGCGGCTCTGCCCGAGTTCTCTTCGCCCGTGTCAAAGTCGAAGGACGCGAGGACGCCAAAGTGGTCGGACGGCCACAGCGTCGCGCTGATCGGCTCCTTCCCGACGATCTGGATGTCCTGGAGCACAACCCGCGACGACGCCGCGAAGTCCTCGCGCACTCGAACACCCGGGTAGAAGAACACGCGGTCGAGACGGTTGCGGAACGCCCTGCTGGTCACGTGCCCGTTCTCCCGCCCGTCGAACGTGTACCCGTTCTCGTCCGTGTTGCCGCTCACACTGAGCCACAGATCCTTCCAGTGCTTCGGCAGCCCGAGCGTCGCCTGCTCACAACAGAGAGATAGAGAGAAGATCAACAACAACAGCACTCTCATCAGCGCAAGCGAGCAAGTGCGTCCGTCTGGTTCTCCAGCAAGCAGCGCACCAGATCGACCCCCGCGGGATTCGTCGCAGCGACCGCCGAGAGCGTCGCCGCCGTCGGACTCGTCTTGGCATCAGATTCTGCGACGCGCTGCACGAAGCTCTCGATGACGCGCTTCTCGTCGATCGACGCGCGGCCGAGGAAGCACCGCCGGTGGAACCACATCGTGAGCTGGATGTGGCGTCCGTCCGGCAGCTGGTCGGAGCCGATCTTCCCGACGCGCACCTCGCCCTTCGGGATCGTCTCGTCGCAGCTCCGGCACTTGGAGCGGCTGCTCTTGGCGTGCTCGACCTCGAGCTTCCCGGCCACGCGGCCGAGCTTAGGGTCCAGCACGCGCAGGTCGGCGCGCATGAGGTTCGTGTCGCCCATGAACACGGCGCCGACGGTCGCCAGGCTGCTGCTCTCCACGAGCTCCTCGAGAAAGTGCATGGACTCGCGCAGCTGCGCAACGCGCGCGCGGCTGGACTCGGGCATGCTCTCGAGGTGCGAGGTCCCCACAATGAGGCTCTTGCCGGGCGCCAGCTCCACGCGCACGGCCACGAGCTCGCGGCCCATGCCCGAGTTGGCGAACGGCAGCGCGTGGATCTCGAGCACCGGCAGCGCGCTGAAGA
>JAASGM010000304.1:0-23730 GCA_023334215.1 Globisporangium cystogenes | reverse complement strand
GGGCGTGAAGCAGCTCGCATTCGTGCTGTCAAGCCAGCTTTGGCTGGTGCAGTCGTGGTTCGTCATGATGCCGGTGTGCGTGTTCTCGATGGCGATCGTCCACGCCGGCAACGACTTCACGTTCCAGTTCGCCTGGATCGATGATCCCGTAAGGCGTCTCGACACCAGCTGCAGCATTGCATCGTCTCGCTGCTGACCTGACCTTGAGTTGGCCTGGCACTCATCCGTATCTGCAAGCGGCACCGAGCACTCATCAGCAGGCGCCCACGAGCGGTGCCACTCTCGCGCGGGCGGGAATCTTCACTCGAATTCACTATGGAATACTCCCATCGACCAACATTCCTGCCTCGGCATCTCGTCGCACCAGCATCTCGCTGTGCGCAGCTCGGTGCGCGCGGCGCAAGTCCTGCTCTCACTCGCCAACGCGCGCTCGAGGCTGCAAGCGACCATCCGTTCGTCCGCGATGAGCGCATCGGCAACTCCCGCGGACGCCGCCCCCAAGATGCCGTACCGCTACCTCGGCGGCTCCGGGCTGCTCGTGTCGGCGCTGGCACTCGGGAGCTGGGCGAGGTACTCGCCGAGCTTCGGCGTCGACGAGGTCTACGCGATCACGCGCAGGGCGTTTGAGCGCGGCGTCAACTTCTTCGACAACGCCGAGGGCTACGGCGACGGCGAGGCCGAGCGCGTGCTCGGCCACGTGGTGCAGAGGGGGATCGCCGACGGCGTCTGGAGCCGCGAGGACCTCGTGCTCACGACCAAGATCTTCCTGGGCACGCGGCCCGGGCCCAACAACGCCGGGCTCAGCCGCAAGCACATCGTCGAGGGCACGCGGGCGTCGCTCAAGCGCCTGCAACTCGACTACGTCGACGTGCTCTTCTGCCACCGCCCGGAGCCCACGACGCCGATCGAGGAGACCGTGCGCGCGATGAACTTCTGCATCCGCCAGGGCTGGGCGTTCTACTGGGGCACGAGCGACTGGAGCGCGCACGACATCCTGCAGGCGTGCGAGATCGCCGACCGCCTCGGACTCGCGCGGCCGGTCGTCGAGCAGGCCAAGTACTCGCTCTTCGACCGCTACACGGTCGAGCACGCGTACGAGGTGCTCTACCGCAAGTTCGCCTTCGGGCTCTCGATCTTCTCGCCCATGTCCGTCGGCATCCTCACGGGCAAGTACCGCGACGGCGTCCCCGCGGGCTCGCGCCTCGCGCACCCGCTCTACCGCACGCTCATCCCGGACATGGACGCGCGCATCGCCAAGGCGGCGACGCTCCAGGACTTCGCCGAGACGGAGCTCGGGTGCTCGCTCGCGCAGCTCGCGCTCGCGTGGGTCGCGAGCAACCCGCGCGTGGCGCACGTGCTCGTCGGCGCGTCGGACCTGGCGCAGCTCGAGGAGAACCTGGGGGCGCTCGCCGTGCTCCCCAAGATCACGCCGGACGTGCGCGCCAAGATCGACGCGATCGTCGCGTACGTCCCGGAGCTGCCGGTGCCGGACCCGTTCCCGCACATCCGAGCCAAGTACGTGTAGGCCGCAGGAACGAGTCATCCCCCTAGAGCTACAGTCGAGCCACACCGAGAGCCACACAACAACGATCTTGATATCTTGCGCGACTCGTCGCCACGCCGGACGCGTCACACGACGGAGGATCATGCGCTCGCTCCTCGTCCTCCGCTTGACGCTGCTGCTGCTGACTCGAAGCGCGCGCGCGGCCGTCGACGTCGACAAGCTCTGGAGCGAGTACCAGCACGTGCCGACCGCGTGCGAAGCGCCGAGCTGCGTCTCTGGCGGCTGCCTGTACGAGAACTGCGAGCAGCCCGTGTCGTGCAAGGGCGGCATGTGCTTCTTCCGGTGCGTTCGCCTGCGCGCGCGACGAGTTCGCAGGCGCGCAGCTGCTGACGTTGCTCAGCTCGGCGACGTTCTCCGTGGTGTCGACGCGCAGCAACTGCAAGGACGCCGTGTGCGAAGGCGGCGTGTGCGTGTTCGAGCGTACGGCGCGCGGCCGGTGCCCCGGCGGCGCGTGCAGGTTCCAGAACACGGCCACGACGCTCACGGAGGGCTACTGCGACGGCGGCGCGTGCACGCTGGAGGGCCAACCGCACCCCGCGAGCTTCGCTGCGACGCTTAGCGAGTGACGAGAGAGCAGCAGCTTGAGAGCGATACATACACACGACCTAGTAGTGGATCAGCGGGTGCACCGGCCAGACGCGCTCGCTCTCGAGCTCGAGCTCGACCGGGCTGTCGAACGCGTGCAGGAACTCGCCGAGCGTCATGAACTCGTCGCGCGCGAGCAGCCAGAGCACGAGGTCGTTCGTCGGCAGCAGCATCTGGTCCGAGATCGCGAGGTTCGTGAGGCACTTGCGGATCTCGGCCGGCGCCATCGGCCCGATCTTCTTGACGAACTTGACGAGGCCCAGGAAGGTCTCGACCGCGCTCTGCCGGAACGCGTCCTCGGGCCACTCGCTGCTGCTGCTGTCGCCGCCGCTCGGCCGCGCGGTCAGCGCGACCTTCTTGAAGTAGAGTCCCTGGAGGATCCGCCCGGGGTTGTCGTCGCAGGACGCGAAGACGCGCATCGACGCGGCGTCGATGAGCTTCTGCTGGAGCAGCTGGCGGCAGAGCACGAGGAACTCGTCGGCCGTCGTCTCGAGGAAGAGCAGCACCGTCGACTCCTGCAGCAGCACGAGGCCCGTGGCTTCGACCTTGAGCTTGTCGAGGATCTTGGCGAAGTACTCCTGCGTCTTGCGCGCGTTGTCCACCGACGCGTCCGCGACCTTGCCGACGAGCGCCGACCGCGAGATCCCGGTGGGGAACTTGACGCGCTCGGCGGCCGACGGCGGCGGCAGCTCGCCGCTGCTGCGCTCATCGCTCTGGTTGCTGTCGGCGATTTTCGGCGCCGAGTCGTCTCCGGCTTGCTGCTGCTGCGCGTCCTCGTGCGCTCCCGGCTGCGGCGGGTTCACGAACGTCAGCACTTCGAGCAGCGACGGCCCGAGCAGCTCGAGCTTGTCGAACGACGGCGCGTTGTTCCTGGCGTTGCCGCGACTCGGGTCGTACTCGTTCAAGGGTGACGCGGCGGTGGCGGTGGCGTCGGCCAGACCGCCCGACGGAGACGGGGTGAGGAGTCGGCGGCGAGACTCCTGCGGCGCGAGCGCCTTGCTCGAGTCCGCTCGGCGATTCGCCATCGTCCCCGAGCGGGCGAGCGCGCGCTGCGAGGCGCCAGTCTGCTGCTGCCGCATGCTCCCGCGCTTCTCCATCACGGGCTCCGAGTCTCGATCCAACGCGTGTGCACCAGCGCCTGCTGATGGTAGAGCGACGTTGACGACGATGCGAGCAGTCGTGTCTTTTCGCGAACTGAGCATGTCACTCAACTTGGTGGCGGCCCGTGTCGAGGAGCTGCGCAACCTTCACGCACACGCTCATGTGCGTCATCGGCAGGTCACAGCGCCATCGATCATGAACTTCCACACGCCATGTTGGCAGCGTGATACCAGCGAGATTGTAGCGTGGAACATGGAGACTCAACACCAAGCGCTAAGCTCTAGCGACCGCGGCTGCTTGTGCAGCGAGTGTCCTTGGTACAAATGGGAGCAGAGAGGCACATGACGCACACGCGCGTTTGACTCCTCCCGAGGACCTCGACTTGTGGCAGGCAGGTCCACCACCAACTCGGTGCATTTCGGAGGTCTTGCGATTCGTTTGACGTCAACACAGCTGGCACTTCAAGTGTGCCACCAAATGGGCACTGTACCACTCCGTTCGAACAGCGGTACAGTAAGGTTAAATTGAAGCATACAACCACCAAGAGGTTTTTCCCGCTCTGATCATGAACGTGTTAAACAACCTCAAGCGCACTTCCCCACGTCATTTAGGAACTCGGACCTCGAACCCCAAGTGTGGAAGGAGCAACGACGATGACGGTGCTCTCGACGTCGCGCGTGACCTCCGGCGCGCTCTCGGCCTCCGCGCTCGTACGTGGCACGCGACGGAGGGTTAAAAAAGTACTTTTTTGCAGGTGTGTCTGATGAATGGGGGACGTGTGTGCAGGTGGCGATCGCGATCGCGATCCGCGACCACGGGCAGCGCGCGGCGAACGCGGCGTCGCGCCAGGACTCGCAGTTCATGACCAAGAAGCAGGGCAACAAGCAGAAGGTGGCGGTGAACAAGGAGTTCTACCAGCGCTTCGTCAAGCTCTTCAAGGTCATCGTGCCGGGCCCGTTCACGGCCGAGGTGGCGTTCGCGGCGCTCGTGGCGGCGCTGCTCGCGGCGCGCACGTCGTTCGACATCATGGTCCTGCAGATCATCACGTCCATCGAGCGCGCGATGTACGTTTCGGTTTAGGTAGTCGAGACAGAGAGGGCGACGGTCTCTCACTGACACAAGCTGCTGGTGTCGGCGTGTGCAGCATCTCGCGGTCCCAAGAGGACTTCATGCGCCACCTGCGCCGCTTCTTCGTGCTCATGCTCCCGATCTCGTGCGTCAACTGCCTGCTCAAGTACGGGCACACGGAGCTCACGCTGCGGTTCCGCAACCGGCTCACGAAGCACCTGTACAAGCACTACCTCAAGGGCTTCATCTACTACAAGGTCTCGAACCTCGATAACCGCATCTCGAACGCCGACCAGCTCCTCACGGTCGACGTCGAGCGCTTCTCCAACTCGGTCGCGGACCTCTACTCGAACCTGTCCAAGCCGATGCTCGACATCGTGATCTACTCGGCCAAGCTCACGTCGTCGATCGGCGCGCAGGGCCCGGCCATCATGCTCGGCTACCTCGTGCTCTCGGGCATGTTCCTCACGTGGCTGCGCCAGCCCACGGGCCGCTTCACGATCGCCGAGCAGAAGATGGAGGGCAACTTCCGCTTCATGAACTCGCGCCTGATCACGCACAGCGAGGAGATCGCGTTCTACAACGGCAACGTGCGCGAGAAGAAAATCCTGGACGAGAGCTTCTCGCGGCTCATCGACCTCGTGCGCAAGTCGCAGCAGTTCCGCTTCTCCGTCTCGGTCATCGACAACATCGTGGCCAAGTACCTCGCGACCGTCGTCGGCTTCCTCGTCGTCTCCAAGCCGTTCCTGGACAAGTCGGACCCGCGCCACGTCAACTCGACGTACGCCGAGCGCATGGAGGACTACTTCCGCTCGGGCAAGATGCTCATCAAGCTCGCCGAGGCCATGGGCCGCCTCGTGCTCTCGGGCCGCGAGCTCACGCGCCTCGCGGGCTTCACGGCGCGCGTGACCGAGATGATCGACGTGCTCGGAGACCTGGACGAGGGCCGGTACCAGCGCACGATGCTCAAGGCCGACGACGACGAGGGCGGCGAGGACGCCAAGAGCTCGGCCACGACGACGTCGGCCGAGGGGCTCGGGCTGCACCCGAACAAGGGGCAGCTTGTCCACCGTGACCACGTGATCGAGTTCGAGGACGTGCCGCTCGTGACGCCGAACGGCGACGTGCTCGTGCGCGCGCTCAACCTCAAGGTCGAGTCGGGCATGAACGTGGTCGTCGCGGGCCCCAACGGCTGCGGCAAGAGCTCACTCTTCCGCATCCTCGGCGAGCTCTGGCCGCTCTTTGGCGGCAAGCTGACCAAGCCGGCGCGCAACGGGCTCTTCTACATCCCGCAGCGGCCGTACCTGACGCTCGGGAGCCTCCGCGACCAGGTGATCTACCCGCACTCGCTCGAGGACATGCAGGCGTCCGGTCTCAAGGACGAGGACCTCGAGTACTTTCTCGAAAAGGTGCAGCTCGGGTACCTCGTGTCGCGCGAGGGCGGCTGGGACGTCGTGCACGACTGGGCGGACGTGCTCTCGGGCGGCGAGAAGCAGCGCGTGGCGATGGCGCGGCTCTTCTACCACAAGCCGCAGTTCGCGATCCTGGATGAGTGCACGTCGGCCGTGAGCGTCGACGTCGAAGGCGCCATGTACAACCACTGCCGCGAGCAGAACATCACGCTCTTCACGGTCTCGCACCGCAAGTCGCTCTGGAAGTACCACGAGCACGTCCTCCGCGTACGTTCCCGTCCTGCTGCTGCGTGCTGCTTGCTGTTGTTGTCGCTGCTGCTGCTCTGCTGCTGACTCACTCGCACTGTTTACTCACTCACTCACTCACGCTGTGTGCTGTGTGCGACGCAGTTCGACGGACGTGGGAACTACGAGTTCAAGAAGATCGACGAGGCCGACGAAGCGTTCGGTTCGTAACTTGGAAGAGCCGGGAGCTTGCGTGGAGGAGAAGGAGGGGGGAAGGCGAGTGAGCAAAGAGGACGAAGGATGGATACAGGGATGAACAGCTGCTGGCGTTCGTGTCGGCGGCTGGGGGCGTAGGCGTTTGCTTATACATGGGTCGTGTTGGACTGGATCCACCTCGAGTGCGTGCGTATGGGTACTTGTTGCTCACACCTCTGGTGCGTGAAGAGGAGGGCGGAAGAGCAGAAGAAGAGCGCGTGCGTTCCAGGGAGCGTGCTGTGTTGAAGCACTCATCGATCGTCGCGTGTGGTTCTTGAGGAGCTGCGACTGGCTGCGAGACGCCGCCGACCACCCACCGCACTCGCGAACTTGCGTCCTCCCACCTCTTTCTCCAGCCACAGCTCCGGCGATGAAGTTCCCGCGCTCGGCCGCGCTCCTGCTCCTCGTCGCGCTCACTGTCGCTGCCGGCAACGAGCTCGTGACGGACGAATCGGACTCGGGCAACGTGCTCGTGACCGTCGAACCTGATGCAGGAGACAACGTGCTTGTTGCGACCGACGAACCTGGAGCGGCAGACAACGTGCTCGTGAGCAGCGAGCCGGGAATCGCCTCGTCTCCGCCGGCGTGCGCGCTCATCAAGTGCTCGGACAAGGGCGACGGTGTGTGCGGCAGCGACGGCGTCACATACGCGAACGCGTGCCAGCTGACAGTCGCACAGTGCAGCCGCCCCGACCTGCAGCCAGTCGGCGAAGGGCCTTGTGCGCCGCCGCCGCCGCCCGCAATCGACGGGTGCCCCAACGTCTGCCCTCGCATGTACTTGCCAGTGTGCGACGCGAGCGGCACCGTGTACGGGAACCCGTGCGAGTTCCTGCAGGCGCGATGCAAGGACAGCAGCCTCAAGGTCGCCGCGTGCCCGGCGGCCAAGTGCGCGCTGCCGCACTGCGCGCCGATCGAGAGGCCGGTCTGCGCCTCGAGCGGCAAGACGTACATGAACCGGTGCCTCTTCTCGTACTTTGCGTGCAAGGACCCGAGTCTGCACGTGGTGCACGACGGCGAGTGCGCGACTGGCGACGACACCGGCGACGAGGTGCCGACTGGATGCGCGGCGATGCTGTGCCGCGAACTCACTGAGTGCCGCGTGGACGAGGCGACCGGACGCGGCTACTGTGATGACCCGTGCGACTCGAAGGTGTGCGGCGAGGGCGAGACGTGCGAGCTCAAGACCGTCCAGTGCTTCACGACGCCGTGCCCGCCGATCGCCGAGTGCGTGAAGTCGAGCGCATGAAGGGGCAGCTGACCATGAGTCGTCTGTGGTTGACGCGCTGCTCACCAAAAGGCGAACGTAGTGACGACTTGTGCTTATCGTTCCCCCTCGCATCGTTGTTGTTGTGCTGGGGATGCTCAGGGCTGTCAGGGCAACAATGGAAGAAAACAAGCGAGTTATGTAGCGAAGAGTCGCGAACTTGTCCTGTGTGGCCCCAGAGCTCATTCTTCTCGCGACCACCTCCCCCGCATTCGCGACTCCCCCCGACCTCTCGTCTCCTGATGCAGCGCGTCGTCGTTCGCCTCGCACTCGCAGCGCTTGTGGTGGCGGTGGCGCAGGCGGCGGACGCGTCGATCAACTGCGAATCGCTGAGCTCGTGCACCGGCGACGACCCGCAGGTGTGCGGCTCCGACGGCGTCACGTACGCGAACAGGTGCTCGTTCGAGAGCGCGTACTGCGCCGCGCCGAGCGACGAGTTCGTCATCGCGTCGGAGGGCGAGTGCCCGAGAGCCGCTGCGACGCCAGCACCGACGACCACCGCGCCGCCTCCAGAACCAGAGTCCAACGCCAGCCAGGGAGGCGGTCTCGAACCGACGCCAACACCTACCGAGCAAGGCGGCAGCTCCACTCCGGAGGCGGTCACACCGGCTCCGACGGTGTCATCTTCGCCGAACATTCCACCAGACAGCAACGCCGGCATCCAGAGCGAGACGTCCAACGCGCCAGCGACGTACACGCCGGAACCAGCAGGGACGCCGGAACCAGCAGAGACGCCGGTGCCAGCAGAGACGCCGGCGACTCCGGCGGCGGAGGTCACACTTCCGCCAACGACGGTCGAGGTGACCTTATCTGGCACGGTGACGACCAAGTGCAACCCGATCTGCACCAAGACGTACGAGCCCGTGTGCGGCGCGAACGGGGTCACGTACGCGAACCAGTGCCTGTTCGACTACGCGGCGTGTCGGGACGCGCGCGTGATGAAGATGCACGACGGCAAGTGCCCCAAGCGCTCGAGCGCTTGCGTGCCCGAGATGTGCACGGCGATCGAGGACCCCGTGTGCGGCTCGGATGGCGTCACGTACATCAATGACTGCATGTTCCACAACGCCAAGTGCCGGCTGCCCAAGCTCGTGGTCCTCCACGACGGCGAGTGCAACGAGGACACGCCGCTGCGGTGCACGACGCTCACGTGCCCTCGGTTCACCGAGTGCCGCGAGGACGAGGACGGCGAGATCGCGTACTGCGCCGACGTGTGCGCCGCGGAGCGCTGCGGCGTGTCGGAGGAGTGCCAGCTGCTCGACTCGGAGTGCTTCACGGCGCCGTGCTCGCCCGTCGCGACGTGCGTCCCGATCCAAGTGGAGGCAGTGAGCTAGCCAGGCTTCTTCTCTCTCCGGGGAGAGGTGGCGTCACCTCTCGCGCACCACACCCCACAGAGTTGGATCTGAATCGCACCTTGGATGCATGTGCTCTCCACCGCTCCTCACTGACGTGTGCTGTTACCGTGTCTGCTCACTGCTGATGTCGTGTTGCTCGCCTCTCGCAGCCACACGAACGCGAACGTGAAGTCGGAGCCTGTGTGCGCGATCTGGAAGGAGAAGACGACGATCGCCACCGTGATGAGCTTGGACTGCAGGATCCACCGCTGGGACGACAGCACGAACGCGAGCTGCCGCATGCTCGCGACGCCGAGCGTTATGCGGATGATCGCGAAGTAGACGATCATTGTCAAGACCTCGACGCTGTACAGGAGGTAGATGACCGTGGTCGTGTTCTCCACCTCGTACTCGGACGCCACTCGCATCGTCGACGCGATGAACGCGCGGTTCGGCAAGTGGAAGACGACGCGCACGTAGATCCCTAGTGGCGGAGAACCTCACCGTGCGTGAGCGTTCAGAGCATCTCGTACCGAGTACCGCGGTGATACACAGCCGGACGCACCGTAGATGAGGTAGACCATGCCTGAGACGTACGAGTGCAGGAGGCAGATCTCGTTCGCGTGGAAGATCGTGAGCGTATCGCGAACCACCTTAGCATCGTGGGACCCGGGCCGCACAAGCTTCGCCAAGTTCGCGGTGCTGGGCCCAGAGACGAGATGGTTCATTGCGAGGTCCCACGGACTCTCCTTGGCGAACCAGTCGACCGCCGACTTGATGTCTTGGGCGGTTGCTTGGTCCGCTGGACCTCGCGTGCTGCTTCTCGAACGTCCTGTTGTTCGACTCCGGCGTTCCTGCTGCCGCTGCAAGAGCTTCTGGTGGGTCTCGATCCACTTGGGGCTGGCGTACCGATGATACGACGACAGCAGGACGCTCGGGTTTTGCTTGACCAGGACGCAGACCACGTCCGGCTGCTCGATGAGCGAAATGGCGCGCTTCACGACGTTCTCCAGGTTCGCTGTCGCGCTCTTCGCCGACGGCACCACGGACTGGTACGACCGCCGCAGCGCCGAGTGCTTCCGTGCGTAGTACACGATCTTCAGACACGACTTGATCAGGTTAACGAGGTTCCACGCCAGCACGACGCCGATCGCCGCGAAGCTCTTGGCGTTCAGGAGGCACGTGGCCGTGAAGAGCACGTGGAAGAGGTGGCTCGAGGCCAGCATCGTGCCGGAGACGTCCATCCAGGCGCACACCCGGCGTTGCATGAGCGTGCGCTGCATGGCCTTGATCGCCGGGAGCAAGAGCGAGAAGAAGAGCTGCTGGCGTGACGAGAGCTGCGAGAAGACCGTGGCGTACACTGGGTACACGACTACCGGGAGCGCCTCAACATGGAGAATAGCGATGACGCGTCGGTACCGCTGCGCGAAGTCCGGGACGAACGGGATCCGCGGCCGTGCGAGCTGGTAGTAGACTGCGATGCCCGTGAGCAGCACGGGGAGGACAGGGATGAGCAGCGAGAACGACACTGTGAAGACGCCAGTCGCGGCTGAGACGCCAAGCTGTACGCCGACGAAGACGGTCGCTTGGCAGAACCCAACGAGCGTCAGGTGTCGCCACGACAGCAGCGTCTCTGGGATGAACTCCTGCACCGTGTACGCGACCGAGGTCGTGAAGGCGAGCGAGCTGATGAACGAGCGCGCGAAGAACATGTAGTTGACTCGCCACCCGAGCGTCGGGTCGTCGAGCGGGATCGCCACCAGCACCAGCGTGATCACGAGACACGGGGGCGGAGTCACCAGCATGACTGCGATCGACTGCGCTATGCTCGTCGAGCTCTGATATCTGTCGAACGCGTCGAGCTTACTGACGCTGTACTGGTTGTCCTGCGTCAACAGTGAGGCTCTGCTTGCACGGACGGCCGAGTGCTTCCGCTCTGTCGCCTGGCGGAACAGTTGCGCCTGCGCCTGGAGATGCGCGAGGTCTGCCGGCCTCTCCGTCGCGCCACGTCGACTCCCGCTTGGCAGCCGCGAGCCTTCAGCAGGTTCAGGCTGCACGGTTGCCGTCGCGCCGTGATTCTCATGACACCAGCCGCCGCCGATTGTGCGCACGAGCTTGAGCGCTTTGAGCGCTGTCGCGAGGTCGAACTTAGAACGGGATGCGATGCGTCTCGCCTTCCGCATCTGTCGCGCTGCCTCGCTCTCCAGACCCGAATCGGCCACGCGAGCACGACGACAGCATCGGCGCCTATCATGCACGTCTCCTCAGCCAGCGACACCTCGACCGGGGTCGCGCTCACTGTGTCGTCGTCGTCTGCACCGCATCAACTCTCGGAGCAGCAGCGCCCGACGTGCCAACGCACCAGCGCAGATGAGGTCACGGCGAGAGCCGACACGGTCCTGTGCGAGGAACAGTGGGCGTGGGTGCGAGAGCTGCTGGAGACTGTGAGCGACCGCGAGACGCTGGACGCAGCGAAAGGCTTCTTCCTCCACCTCCTCGAAGCGACCACCGCCGAAGCCGTCGACGCCGTCCTGATCGACCTCGACGCGTGGAGAGCGAACATCGACGCTGCCGGCAAGCGCTCGCGCGCCACGTCGTCATCGTCGCGACAGCTGGCGGAGGTGTCGCGGACGCTCTTCTTGCTCGGCGCCGACAAGCAGATCGATCTGATGCAGCAGCCTTGACGCCTGCAGGGGTGTAGCTTGCTTGACAACCAATAGACAACGCTCCTGCTGCAGCCGCGACTGTCGTGCTCGCTACTCGTCGTCGAGTGTGAGATCGATGACGACTGCTGTAGAGATGGAAGGCGGCTCGACGCCCTCGTGATCGTCGCTGGAGTCACGACAGCAGAGCTCGTGGTCGTCTGGTGTCACTTGATCCGAAGTCTGAGACTGGCGGTCACTCGACGACGCAGCGCGTCGTCGCTTGGAAGGAGTGTGCTGAGTCAGCGCCACCGGAGCTTCCGAGTTGCTCTGGTGCTCCAGCAACATAGTCCACAGCAGCTCGCCCTGGCACTCGGGGCAGCGTCCTCGCTCGGGTCGGAGCTCTTCGGTGTCTGCCGCGTTCTCGTCGCCACGGCCGCCAACTTGGTCGTCGTCGTCGTCGCTCAGAGACGTGAGGAAGTGGTCGGCGAGGCAGCGCGAGTGGCACCGCATCCCGCAGCTCGCGTGGTAGCACCGGAACAACGTCGACGCGTCGCGCTGCGCCAGGTCGTCTTCGCAGACAAAGCAGACAACGGAACGCTCGTCCGCAGCGTCGTCGTCGTCGTCGTCGTCGTCGTCAGCAGTAGCGGCGCCAGCGGCTCTTGCTGCACGGCAGATGGCGACGAAGTCGACGAGCGCTCGCGTCTCGCAGCGCATCTGCGGCGGCCACGCGTAGAAGCCCGAGGCTCTCGCCAAGTCGTGAGCGACTGCGAGCGAGCGAGCAGGTCAGGCGCTTCCCGACTACGCAGCTCGTCGACGGACGGAACCTGCAGACCTATTGACGTACACGCGGCCGTGTAGCTAAGAGCGAGCGGGAGGTCGCGCCAGGGCGGCACGTGCAGCAGCTCGTGGAGCTCCACGAGCTTGCGCTTGAGCGACCGCGGCGCGCCGACGCCCTTGCGACCGCGCAGCTGGCTCAGCCGCAGCTTGGAGAAGCGGCACCGGTACGGGTGCTGCCACGCGTACTCGACTTGAGGGTCGCAAGCGCAGCGCCAGGCGTGTGTATGAGTGTCGGTCTGCCATGCGCAGGCACTTGGGCGCCACGCACACTGCAGCGCGAGGGTCTTGGACGGGAAGCCGTGCACGACGGCGACCATGTCCCAGGGCCGGTGCTTGCGCGTGCGCCAGGCGCCGCTGCTGAGCTCGCCGTTGTGCTGGCGCAGGCGGCGCGCCGGGGCCACCGTGAAGCCCACGTACGTGCAGCGCAGGCGCTTGGGCGCGAGCGCGGGCGTGAGCACGTAGCACGCGAAGAAGCGGGGCGGCGGCGCCATCGCTTTCTATTGTAATTCGGATAGTGAAGAAATTCAGCTCGGAGGACTCTGCACACGATCGGCGAGGTCGCTACTGCTTGGTGGCGCTGGAGACGCTCGCTGGTTGGTGCTCGCCGCCCTCCTTGGCGAGTGGGTGTCACTGGAGGAAGATCTGCTCCTGGAAGAACACGAGCGGGAAGATGACGATCGTGCCGGTGAACGCGCCGATCTGCGTGCAGAAGCCGCTCCACTGGTACACGACGTGCGCGTACTCGCTGTCGAATTGCTCTGCCGCGCATACACGCAGTCAGTCAGGCGGGTGACGCCCTCGCCATCCGCCATGGACATGGACAACACGTACGACTCTCGCGCTTGAGCGTCAGGAAGATCATCGTCTGCGTGTATGCGTACGCCCCCAGGTACAGGATGTGGCTCAGCAGTGCTGGGAACACGCGCGGTGTCAGCTGCACTGCAGGAGAACATCGAAAGTCGCACCCGACGTACGCAGCAGGTAGCCGTTCGGCGTCGACGGGCCGCTCAGCATCGGATTGGACACGAGCGCGAACACGAGCAGCATCACCGCCACCACGAGGAGAACGCACGTGAAGCTGCGCACGCGGTATACGCGCCACCAGCTGACGGATGGAGCGAATGAGAACACGATCACGAAGCAAGCAGACGCGTCGACTCCCGAGACACCAGACACCAGACACCAGGGTAAGTGCTCGCTTACCTCGTGCTGACGCGAGCGATCGGGTCGAGGATCAGCGACGCGATACTCGCGATCGTCTGGTACCGCGACGTCGCGCCTTCCATGTCGTCGAGCGGCTGGAGGCGTCGCATCCCCCCCTCAGATCGTCAGTGTCGTTGACGTCGCGTCCACCAACGCAGCGCGAGAGCGTGTTCACGTACCGCGAACTTGCGGTACACGTACGACATGACGGACGGCAGCACGCCGAAGGAGAAGGCCGCGAGGACGAGCTGGCACGCGAGGTACTGCCACACGTGGCGCACGATCTCGCGCCGCGTGAGCTCCGGGAGGGACGGCGATGCCGCCTGGATGGACGACAGCGGCCGGTCGTCGCCCGCCACCACGAGCGGCGCTTCTTCGTCCGCGTGCTGCTTCTTCGCCTGCTGCTGGTCACCTTCGGCGCGCGCCGCCTTCGCCCACGGGTGGAGCTGCAGGAACGCGAAGCTCGCGAGCGACACGACCATGATCGCCGCTGTGTGTGTCGGAACGAGCGTACAGTAGTGAGTATGAGTGCGACGTGGGGCCGCCGTCAACGTCCCGGGAGCTCACGGGAGCCGGGACGCACCGCAGATGAGGTAGAAGACCATCACGGAGAACCGCATCGCAGTCGGGTCGTACGGCTCCTGGATGACGCCCATGAGCGCGGCCACCGAGCCGCTGAGTCCCTCGCCAGTCGACAACGCGCTCGTGTAGATCGACGGGAACGTCGCGACGTACGGGTAGAACACCACGGTCGACGTCGCACTCACGAGTCCGCCCACGTGCGTCAGCAGCAGCATCGCTGCGCACGCGTCAACCGAGGGGGGAGAGAGAGAGCGTGAGCCATCGTCGAGACCACCAGACGAGACGCGGGTGGACCGCACCGACACTGTGCTCTTCGCCAAACACCCGCGCCGTCTTGTCCCAGAGCGCGCTCATGAGCACGGCGCCGAGGATGCCGATCGCGAGCAGCCACCAGATGACCGTCGTCTGCTTGACGAACTGCTCGCGCGCGTTCAGCGTCATGTAGAGGAACGGGTAGATGTTGGCGGATTGGAGCGCGAAGATCTAGGAGAACGGAGGAGCCCTCGTCAGTCGACGAGCAGCTCCTTCTCCCCCCAGCATGGAGCAGGCGGGAGGGACGCACCGAGTAGGCGTAGATGCTGTAGGACTCGGGCAGCTTCTGCAGGAACACGCCGAGTTCGATGTACGACGCTGCCCTCGACAGTCAGTCGCAGCTGCGCTCATTCCTCCGGTTGCCAGCGGAGGCTCCGCACCGTTGGTCATGATCCAGGACGCGAGCCCGAAGCCCATGAAGGCCAGGAAGGTGCCGACGCGGTGCGGCTGCGGCCTTGGCTGCGGCGCCGCGCCGCGCACGTGCTGCACCATCGGCTGCTGGTGACTCTGGTGACTCTGGCTGAGTCTGTGGGCCTGTGGCTCGCTGCCTGCCTGCTGCTGGTGTTGGTCGCCGCCGTCGCTCGCAGAGTCGCCCATGAGCGTGTACATCAGTGCTGTCGTTGATTTATGGCACCACCAGATGGTTGTCATCTGCGGTGGTAACGAATTAGAATGTATGAATACAAAATAGACCCAATGTGTCGAATCAAGGTCAAGGCAGACCCAACGCCACACAAACTGCGCTCCGATCCATGGCCAGCAGCAGCTTCCGGCCCACGCAGCCGCCCGCCGTGCGCGAGCCGCTGGCGTCGCTCTGCGCGTTCCTGGAGCAGCGGCTAACGAGTGCGAATTTCGCGCTGCTGCGCCGCATGGCGGCCGAGTTCGAGGCCGGCGGCGAGCAGACGCTGCTCGAGTTCGTCGAGCTCGGCGTGAACCTCGTCGCCGTGCTGCCGGCCGACGCGCCGGACCCGAGCAGCCGCGCGGCGGCGGCACAGCTGCTGCAGCGGCAGCGGCTGCGCGGCGCGTCGCGACCGCCGGACGACAAGTGCGTGCTCGCGTTCCTGGAGAAGCGCGTGGGCACGAAGAACCTGGCGTGGCTCCGGCGCATCTACGACGAGTTCCTCGAGGGCCGGGAGGACATGTTGCGCGCCTTCGTACGCTACGGCGAGGAAGCGATCAGCGTCTTCCCGGTCTTCCTCGCCCCCGCGAGCGAGAGCCCGCATCTGGTGCCGTACCCGGCGCAGCCGCGCTACGTCGCCCCGCCGCCGCCTCCGCCGCCGCCGCAGGCGTTCGCCGTCTTCCCCCAGCAGGCGCTCCCCCTGCAGCTGCTGTACCCTCCGCCGCCCGTTGTCCTCCAGCAGGTTCGCGCCGGCTACAGCAACGCGCCTCTGCGCTTCGAGAGCGGCGCTCCAGCTCCGAGTACCAACGATCCTCCCGCCACGAGACCGTCGCAGCCGGCGCCGCCACAAGAACCAGAACCGGAGCCAGTGCAGTCGCCTCCGTCGCCACCGAAACCGCAGCAGCAGCCGCAGGCGCTGAGGAAGTCGACGAGGAAGCGCGCACTCGACAGTCCAGAGGACGCAGAGTCCGCACCCGCCAAGCCCTTGGGCGACACGAAGCCGCCGGCTCCCAAGACCCGAGGACGCGGAGCTCCGGCACCCGCCGAGGCGGCGACGCCGCAAGTGCTCAAGAAGCGAGTGCGTGAAGAACCGGAGGCGCTGGACGCGACCCAACGAGTCAAGCGGGCGGCCGACGCGACCCCGAGAGCCGCTGCTGCTGCTGCTGCTGCCCTCGGCAAAGCCAAAGTCCCGTCCAGCGACGGGTTCGAGCGCGTGCGCGCCGAGTTCAAGCGCATCGAAGCCTCCGAGCCGTGGAAGGACGTATTCCACGCGCAGCTCGTGCTGCCGCTCGAGCACCCGCGGCTGACGCTGGCGCTGCAGCGGTTCTTCGTCCTGCACGGGCGCGCGCTCTGGGAGCGCAAGTTCTGGCTGCCGCTGCCAGGCGAGGCCGAGAGTGAGCAGAACGCCGAGTGGGTCAAGCGCCAGCAGATCGCCAAGAGCATCTTCCTGCGCCGCGTCATCTCGCTGACGCACAAGCTCCTCGGCGCCACGTTCTTCGTCGAGCTCGACGGCCGCGACGCCCCCCACGAAGGCTGGTGGTACCGCCAGCCGGTGGTGAGCCTGCACGCCGTGTGCTACGTCAAGGGTGTCGACTTCTGCCTCCAGTACCTTCGCGAGCAGAGCCGCGAGCGGTTCCCGGACTCGGGCATGAAGCGCAGCAAGAAGGGCGCTCGGGGCCACCACACGTTCAGCAAGTCGATGTGGTCGAGCGACCGGTCGGTCGACTTGATCTTGCAGGACATCAAGGAGCTCAAGAGCGGCGGCGCAGGTGCGAAGGACGGCACGGACAGCAGCAGCGGCACCGACAGCAGCAGGGGAGCCGCTGGCGCGGGGAAGGAGGGGGCGGTGCAGGAAGAGGCGGACTCGGACGCGTACGAGAGCGACGATAACGACGCCAGGAGCGGCGAGAGCGACGCGGAGCTGTGAGTTGGTGGTGTACGTGTACATGTATGCACGTGTATGTAGCAAGAGTGGCTCGCAGGCCGCCGACGCTCAGCTCCTGTCGCTCGGCGCGAAAAACAAGCTGCCGATCTCCTCCACTTGGTCGCCGACGCCGCGCGCGTCCGCTGCGTCGTCTCCGCGTGCAGCACGAGAGGCCGCGAGCACCTCGTCATCCCGCGGCGACAGCACGGCAGCTGCCGGCGCGGGCGGCGGGTTCCGCAGCATCTTGCGGCGAACCGGCGAGAGCTTCGGCTGCGACCACGCGTCGTCGCGAGGCCGGGCTCCAGCGTCGACTTCGTTCGACGAGGCGTCCTGCACTTCGTGTACGTCGCTCACCCTCGGACCGGACGCACCCGGTGACGCGACCACCGCCTGCTGCGCTGTCTTGCGCGCCAGCACCTTGTCGCGCATCGCCGCGAGCTTGAGCTTCTCCGGCGAGGAAGCCGCGTCATCCGGGTCGACGATCCCTCCGGGCGGAACTGCGCGCGGCTTGCGCGGCGACGCCAGGATCGCCGGCGGTCCGGAACGCACTGGTGCGAGGCGGACCTTCGGAGCGCTCGTGACTGCGTCAGCGTGCGCGCTTGAACACGACGAAGGCGAGAAGCAGTGGCTCCGTGTTGTCGCAGCTGCCACTAGATGGCCAAGTGCAGATTCGCGAGAGAGAACTCGACTTGCTGTCTGCTCGCGCTCTGGCGTCTCGAGAGATCGTACCGCAACGCCGAGTTCTCTCCGCTCACTCGCAGGAGCTCGTTGCGATAGAGGATGTTCTTCTTCTCCGCCAAGAAGCGGCACTTCTTCTCGCGCTCGAGCGCTGCCTCCGACGCTTGTAGCCTCTCCTTCATCTCCAGCACCACAAGCTCAAGCGCCGCCGCACTCGACGTGTCTGCACTGTCGTTCTCTCTGGCGGTGGGCGAAGCAAGGCTTGGCCGCTGAAAAACGCTCCAGCGCCACTGCTGCTGCTGCTTCTGCTGCACCTGCACTGTAGTCTTTGCGCCACCTTCTTGGTTCTCCTGTTCGTCGTGGCTGTTGTCACGGGCGTCGCCGGCGATGCGTCGTTCTCCCGGGCTGGGATGGAGGACAACTCGTCGATCCCAACTCGCCATATCACTCTCCTGGCGTGAAGATGAGAGCACCCCTGGATGCAGCGTGAGTGCCGCCATGCGCGCGGGCATTGGTCGCTCGAACGTGAGCGTGGTGACGCCAATGGCGAGGCGCCGCAGCTCCTCCACGACCACAGCGAACGTGAGCGCGTCGAGCTCGTGACCGCCAATCGCGCAGAGCACGTCTCCAGGCGCGATGGCGCGACTGCGCTCGCCCGGTGCCTCGCCGTCGTTCGGCAGACGGTAGAACGGCACCGCCGGGTCCACGACGGCGCGACCACCCGATGCCTCACAAAAGTAGATGCCGAGTCCGAACGCGTCCTTGCGCAGCTCCACCTCGAAGCGCAGCGTCGCGCCGACCACGCGCGGCTCGTTGCTGTTGTTCTTCTCTTTGCTGTCGTTGCTCTCGTTGTTGTCTGCGCGGTCACTCTTGAGTGCCGGGAGTGCCGGCTGGGTCGTGTGAGCAGCGTCGCTGCTGTTGCGCTCCGAGCGGCGCGCGCCGGTGCCCGCCTCCTCTTCCGCCTCGCTCACGCGCGGGGCGTGCTCACCCTCGTCCATGCCGGCGGAGTCTTGCCAGTCAGTGGTGGTCGTCGTCGCGAGCAACTGGAGCTGGGCGAGATCCGATCTTTTCCAAGGATCTGACTGTTCACTCAAAGGATACTTCAAGGTACTCACTCAACATCGGCAACCTAAATCTCAAGCTTACATGTAGCCATCTCGTGCTTGAGCTTGAGCGAGTGAAAAAAGATGTAGCCATTTCTGCCGCTGTTTGTGCAAACACCAACAGCCAAGCTCAAGGTTGCACCTGACTGCATCGCCTCCCTCACACTCGCATCACTCGCTTCGACGACTTCGACGGCTTCGACGGCGGTCACTTCCGAGTTCGCTGGCAACAACCCCCACCTTCCCGCCTTCCAGCACCAACACGAGAACGAAGATGACTAGCGCCGAGAAAGCCCCGCTGCTGCCTCACTCCGCGACCGGCAACGGCTCGCAGCCGCGGCCACACGTACTGCTCGGCTTGGCGCTCGTGGCCGCCTCGGCGGTGTGCTTCAGCGTCATGTCGACGTTCGTCAAGCTGGAGACGTACTCGATGTCGCCGATGGAGGCCGTGTTCTGGCGCTCGCTCACGGCCGGCGCGCTCAACTACGTGCGTTGCTCGGCGGTGTTCTACCCACCACCACCCCAGTGCATCCTGACCCGCTCGGTGCCGGTTCTTCTCTCGCTCGTCGCGTCCAACAGGGGGTGATCCTGTACTCGGGACAGCGCGTGCACTTGGCAGCCGCAGATCGGCGCGTGATGCTGTACCGCGTGACCGCGGGCTTCTGTTCTATCGCGCTCGAGTTCTACGCTATCTCGCAGATGGTCCTGGCCGACGCGAGTGTCATCATCTTCACGAGCCCGGTCATGACCTTCTTCCTGGTGC
Organism: Globisporangium cystogenes; assembly: GCA_023334215.1. NCBI lineage: Eukaryota > Oomycota > Peronosporomycetes > Pythiales > Pythiaceae > Globisporangium > Globisporangium cystogenes. The sequence continues at coordinate 4,256 of JAASGM010000304.1, read as the reverse complement.
GTGCTCGCTGTGCTGCGGATGCGGATGCGGATGCGTCATGTCTGCCTCGTTCCCTTGCGACTGCCTGGCTTACACCGGTTAACAACCGCAATCGACTGCGGTCTGCGCGGTTGTCGACGCAGGGAGCGTGTCTGCTGCGCGAACGGATCGACCCGCTGAGTCTGCTGTGCGCGCTGACGTCGTTCGCGGGACTCGTGTGCGTCGTGCGGCCGTCGTTTGTCTTCGGGAGCGGGCACGCGACGGCCGGGACCGACGGATCCTTCGCCGCTGTCAGCGCGGCTCTGCTCGGCGCGATCGGCCAGGCGTTCGTGTACGTCCTGGTGCGGAAGCTCAAGCACCTCGGTGTCTCGGTCATCCTGCACTACTTCATGCTCTTCAGCACGACCGTGTCGCTGCTGTACATCGCAGCCTTCGAGCGGGTACGCGTGAGCAGAGGTGCTGGTGGGGTTCTCGTGTGGGGTAGGTAGCTCCTGTTCGCTCGGCGAATCAGCTCACGGTGTCCCTGCTGACTGCTGAACGGCAACTGCGCGCTGCAGCGCTTCGTGGTTCCTGACTCGCCCGCGCTCTGGTGCAGCGTCGTCGGCAGCGGCGTGTTCACGTTCCTCGGCCAGATGCTGCTCACGAAGGGGTTCCAGCTCGAGAAGGCCGGGATCGCGTCCGTGATGCGGTACCTGGACGTCGTGTGCGTTTTCGTCTGGGACGCCCTCTTTCTCCGCGAGCGCATCAACCACTGGAGTGTCGTCGGCGCGGCCATCATCTGCGCGTGCGCGGTCGTCATTGCGCTGCAGAAGGCGAAGGCGCAGTGAGGGTGGCGGCGCGCCTCGCCTCGCATCGTCTCGCTTGGGATGGATGGATGGATGGACGAATGGATGAATGGACGGATGCGATCGGACTGCGCGCTCTCGATCTCTCTGTCTTGCAGGAGCAACGAGGACTTGATAGGCGCAAACGCGCAGACTGTGACGATCTTCCGTCCTCTTTTGCCTCTCGTCCTCGGTTCAGCTCAGCATGGCGACTATGCCGACATATATGGTCTCAGTATCGGAAGGCAGTCAGGTGCTTCGAACACGAGCACCTTCATCACCCATCGCTGAACGAGCTGCGCCAAGCACCAAGCACTAAGTGCCAAGCACCAAGCACCAAGCACCAAGCACCAAGCACCAAGCACCTCAAGATGACTCACTATCTCTAGCAGCAGCAACACCAACAACAAGTCTCCCACGCGGATCTCGCGCCGCTCGTCTCGGTCGCGCTCGCACTCGGCAGCAGCCTGAGCGATGCGGCATCGCTCCACCACGTCGTGGACCTCGTGAGTGCGTTTGTCGACAGCGCCACGCCGAAGCGCTGGACCATCGAGCGTGCATGCGAGCTCGGGAGTCTGCGTCTGCTGCGCCGAGTGGCCGCGCGCGAGGCACTCGCAGGCGACCCGACGGACCGGTTCCTCCGCGCGTCTCTCGCCGCCAAGGGACTCGCCAAGGCGGTGCATGGGGACAACCTGGAGATCGCGCGCTGGATCTGCCGCGAGTACTCCCCGGACGTGGTTCCAGTGAACGCGATCAGCGACGCGGCGGGGTGCGGCAAGCTGCGCGTGCTGCGCTGGTTCTTCGAGCGCTATCCGAGCGTGCGTCCGAGCGACTACATCGCGTTGAAGGCTGTCGAAGGCGGCCACCTCGACGTGCTGCAGTGGCTCCTGCCTCGCCTTGAGACGCCGAACGATGCCGACCTCACGGAGCGTCTGCTGAGCCAAGCAGCGACCAGCGGCCACCTCGCGGTCGTGCGGTGGTTGCACGAGCAGCAGTACGGACTCCGGGCTTCACCGCTCACGGCGCCGACGACGCCAGAGCATCTCAGTCGACGCGCGCTGGCGGGAGCGATCACCAACGGACACTTCGAGGTCGCCAAGTTCCTCGTCGACCAAGGATACGAGCTCGAGGAGTGGCACCACGAACAGATCCAGTACGGCGCGCGGCGGGGCAGCCTCGCGATGGTCCAGTGGGTGCACGCGCAGCAGCTCGTGCGAGGCCCAGTCGGCTGGATCGACGTGGCTGCTGCTGCCGGCCATTTGCACATCGTCAAGTGGGTCCACGAGAACATCCGCGACTCGGTCTGCAGCGTCGACGCGATGGACAACGCAGCGCGGTCGGGACATCTCGAGATCGTTCGGTGGCTGCACGGGAACCGAGCGGAGGGCTGCTCGACGTTCGCGATGGACTTTGCCGCCGAGCTGGGTCACTTCGAAGTCGTGAAGTGGCTCCACGAGCACCGCTCAGAAGGCTGCACGTCGCTCGCGATGGACGCTGCAGCAGGCGCTGGCCACTTGGAGATCGTGCAGTGGCTTCACGCGCACCGCTCGAAAGGCTGCTCGACTGCGGCGATGGATCGCGCTGCTGGGAGTGGCCACCTCGAGATCGTGCAGTGGCTGTACGAGCACCGATCGGAGGGATGCACGTCGGCAGCGATGGACGAGGCGGCAGCTCGCGGGCATGTCGAGGTCGTGCGGTGGCTGCACGTCAACCGAGCGGAAGGATGCACGACCGCCGCTATGGACACGGCGGCGAGGAGGGACCACTTGCATGTGGTCGAGTGGTTGCACGCGAACCGAACAGAGGGCTGCACGGTGCGAGCGATGGATCAAGCCGAGTCGCTGACGATGCTTGAGTGGCTCTACGACCATCGGGCGGCGAGGTGTTCGCACACTGCGGCGAAGGTGGCGGCGTTCCACGGGAACGTGGCGAAGCTGATGTTTCTGAGAGAGAAGGGGATCGCGGCCGTCGACGGGGACACCGCAGTCGGCGCTGTGATGCACTGCAAGTTTGAGGTCTTTCAGTGGCTGCGCGCGAACTACCCGGAGCACGTTGACATGGAGGAGATCGAGCGGACCAGCACGGTCTGCGAGACGCGCGGCGCGTGGGATATGGTCTGCCAGCTCGGACAAGACCGTGTCGAGTCGTAGGAGAGAGGGTAGGAGAGTGAGAGAGCGACGGCAAACACTGTTGTGTTTGATCGATGCAAGTTGGTTTGGGGGGATCCAACCAGTCCTGGCGATCGCGACGATCGAACACAGGAAGAACGAACACACTTCTCTCAATGACAATGGAGTCAAGCGCATATGCATACGTACATCCGAGTTGGACGCGTGATCACCCTAGCAGGTCGTGAGTACGTGGCAGTCGGCCGAGTCGACGAGATGTCGCGCCGATCTGCTCTTTTGGAGTACTGTAGCCTGAGTGATCAAGAGGTAGTGGTGACCGTCCCAGAGCCAAGCGTGGTGGTGATGCTCGCGCTTCCTCCAGTGCTGGTGTCTGAAGAGAGCGACTCCAGCCAACTCAGGAGTCGCTTCCACTGCACGGCTCGCGTCGGCTCTGTCGTGCTGGTCGCTGTCTCGACGAAGATCCTTGGAGGCGTGTTCACAACGTTGGGAGTGTCGCCCGTGCTTGGACTGGAGATGGATGGCATCACGCCCAGCAGGTCATTGAACTCAATCTCGTACTGACTACGAGTTGGGCTGCTGGTGTCGATCTCGTTGTCGGTGTCGATGACGGTGGTGTTGGTTCCAACACGGTTCTTGTAAAGGTGCCACAAAGTCCTTGTAACGAATACAATGGTTTTAGTAAGGAGGCAAACTCGTATTCGACAGCAGGATAATAAAACAAAGATTATACTGATGGAGCTAATCGTCATCAGCGAACGCGTAAAAATCTGTAAAAAGCTTAAAAACTTGATGCCTCCGAAGCCAGTCGTTTTAGTGACTTTTCAACTTTTAAAGTGTGAAATATGTCTAAAAGCTTGTGCAGAGCTCCATTCGAGAAGCTGCTGCCTGAAGAGCCCGTCTCCGTGACGACTTGTTTGTGTGCCTGCCTGTGTGTGATCCTGGTTCGTGTGTACATGTGTGCGTTGCATATGTATGGGGGCTCTGTACTGCTGCTGCGAACGCGCGCAGCCTGGGCGTCCGTGTGAAGAGAGAAAAAACACCATCTTTCGACCGAGGGCTCCAACCCGCTGGCGATGACCTTGTTTGACTCTGATGGACCCCACCACCACCACCGTCGCCACCCTCGCCGCGACCTGTGCGCGGAACTGTCGTCACGAGACGACACGCGCCTGCGAGTGTGTCGATCGAGAAGTACGCAGCGATCGAGCTGGAGTAGCTCGTCAGGCCGTCAGGCCAGACGCCGAAGACGCTTAACCGCACAAATAAATCGCGTGTCGCTCGACACCTTCACCATGCTGTATCGTTAACAGGGGGGGGGGGGGGG
>JAASGM010000303.1:0-23741 GCA_023334215.1 Globisporangium cystogenes | reverse complement strand
GACGGCGAAATCGCGAATAAGCACCTGTGCGAGTCTTCTCCTCCGTCTCGCAGTCCTGAACACTGCAACGCTAGTCTCTTCATGATCAACGCTGCGGTTGGCTTCAGGAGGAACTTCGTCTGTATACAAGATCGTATGCCGCTCGGAAGGACATTCAACGGTGCACGAGAGCCGCACGGTTCTGGTGTCTGGTGCCGAGAGGCATTCACGTGACCTCTCAGATCAACTTGATCAAGCGACCCTGGTCTCGTCTTCTGTACGATCCTCGCATCAGTGGAGCTGCTTAAGGATAAGGTTGAACCACGGTGTCACCAATCACCATGCACTCACTCCACTCGATGTTCAAGAACGAGCTCGAAGACGTGCCACCAAACATCTCGCACTCATTACGCCGAGTTCGCACGAGCGACGCGCATCAAACGGTAGAGCAACGCGTTCAGTCGCGCAGCAAGCGACGCCCAAGACAGTGGGCACGTTGTCCCGATCCAACGCTGACAACCAAGGCTCGCAACTCAACCTGCTGGTTCAGTTGCAGTCATGAGATCCACCAAGGCGACGCCAACCTCGCTCCAATTCAACTTTCTAATGTCCTTGATGTGCTTTGCGCTCGTTTGGACAAGACGTGCACCGGTACCGCTGGTGCAGTGGCCGCCACTTGCTTGACCACGACTGCGAAGCTTACAGATCCGTCCTGCTGCAGGTCTCCAAGTTGATCTTGTAAGCCCGTGCTTGGCTGAACCGAAGGCCAGACTCACTTGTGATTCTGCATGGTGCGCAGCACTTGCGTCGAAGAACACTTCTCAAAGACCGTGTGGTTCTCGGACGCAACAACGAAGATGGTGGTGTACTTGAGCTTGCGACCTCAACAGAGGTGCTCGGATCTCTGTACGCTTTCCACTGATCTCAACCTTCTTCACTTTCACGCTCCGCGGTAGGCAGGCAGCGTTGATGTGCCGCTGTTGTCCTTCTTGGCGCGTTCCGTGTGCGCCGAGAGCTGCGAGATCACGCAACACGAGCAGAAGACCGAGGCGCAGCAGTCGGTGATGGCGGAGCCCTGGATGTGGTAGAACTGGCGCATCGAACGGCGCAGCACGATGACGCCGATACCGAAGAGCAGCGCGCAGACGATCGCGATCCCGTTCCACTCGGAGAACGTGTACACGTTCGCATAGCGCCGTCTGCCCGAGTAGTAGTAGTCGTCGGTCGAGTACGAGAAGAACTTGACCGAGTCGTCGGCCTGTTCTCGCGCGTTCGCGAGCAGGATCGCCCCGGTGTACGTCACGAAGAAGAAGATCCCCGCGAGCGCACTGATCCAACCGGACTCGGCGATCCAGTGCGCCGCGTACGCCGCATTGACGCACGGGAAAAAAAGCGCCATGCAGCCATGTCCTGGCATCACGCAGCACCCGAAGAGTGCGATCTCCCACTCGCTGCGCGCTTGGGGATCGGATTGCGCCGAGTACGGAGCGCCATTCGATCGGTTCTGGTTGTAGTGCGCCATGTCTTGCGAGTTCAACAACTTGAAAAGGACGCCCGAGGTCGCTGGTGTCGTCGTGGAGCTGGAGCGGCAGACGCTTTGCGGAGCACGGCGTCGATCGCGAACTGAGCCCCTCGTTGTTGTTGTTGTCGCGCTCGAAAGTTGAAGATGTAGCCAATGGGTATCTTTTCGAATTGATATTCTGGAATTGGTAACAGTGAATAGCTCTCATCTTTCTAATTCCACACTGAACTCATAATCTACCAATTCAGAGAGAACCGTGGTGCCGTCGACTGGGTTCGCCTTGCTTCGCGACGAACATGTGTGATGGACGCTCATGCGCGTCGATGTGCGTTCGTCCTACTAGAACCGCCTTCCGACGGTCAAAGGAGCGCTACCAGAGAAGTCCGCTGTCCGCAACTCCCATGTCCCCAAAGTTCAGGACGATCGAAGGCTGAGAACTCACTCGGTTCACGACTGCCTCTTACTCCTCACGCAGCGCTGTACGCCGGTAGCGTCGCCGTATCTGCCGCCGCCGTCGCGTCCTCGCCGCCGTCTTCGCCGTCGTCGTCTCGGTACTGCGCTCGCTCGACGCGCGTGTGCGCCGCCATCTGCGCCAGCACGCACCAGGAGCACCAGGCGGAGGCGCAACAGTCGCCGAAGCTCCAGCCGCGGATGTCGTAGAACTCGCGCGCCTTGAAGCGCAGCAGCGCCACGCCGGCCGCGTAGACCGCCACGCCGCCCAGCACGACGACGTCCCACTGCGTCAGCGCCGGGGCGTCGGTCCGCTGGTAGTCGTCGAGGTCGACCATCCTGGCGTTGGATGACCCTGCGAACAAGTGCCACGAGCCGTCGTCCCGCTGCGCCATCGGGAGGCACACGAGCGTCGCCGTGTACGCGGCGCAGAGCGCGAGTCCCGCGAGCAGCGCCGGCTGCTGGATGTGGTGCGCGACGTACGCGGCGGTCGCCCAGGGCACGAGCAGCGCCACGCAAAAGTGCGCGGGCGATTCGCCGCACGCGAAGAGCGGCGCCGCCCAGTCGTTCGCGCGCTCGGGCTCCGGCGGCTCGATCGCCGCAGGCGGCCGCGACTGGCGCAGCAGGCGGCGCTGCTGCGCGCGGTCGCCCGCGCGGATCACCGCGAAGGTCGCGGGCGTGAACGCCTTGCGCTTCGCGTCTGCGTCGCCGACCGGGGTCCCGGCGTCCGCGTAGGCGGCGGCGGCGACAGGCGACGCCATCGACGTCATCCTCCTCCTTTCTCTTCCCTTCTTCTTAGTCGATGGGTGGGAAGTTGGCGAGTGGCTTCGGTGTCGCGATGGTGGAGAGAGAAGGAAGGAAGGAGGAGGAGGAGACGGTATACCTACTGTACCACCTCGGCTTCTTCACTCGCGTTCGCCAGCACCATAACTTCAACGAGAGGGAGAAGCGACTGAGAGAGAGAGAGAGAGAGAGAAGCGAGTGTCTCGAACAGTGATCATCCTACTTCGCTCCGAACTTGTTAGGCCGCGTGGTACGCGGGGAGCGTCGCGATGGTCGCATGTTGCGTCGCCTTCGCGTGCGCCGAGAGCTGCATGAGCACGCAGCAGGAGCACCAGACGGAGGCGCAGCAGTCGTTGATCGCCGAGCCCGGGATCCGGTAGAAGCCGCGCGGGCCGCGTACGCGCCGTTGACGCACGGAAGGAAGAACGCCATGAGGCAGTGTCGGGCGCCGCGAAGCAGTTGAAAAGCGGCGACTCCCATCGTCCGGACGACCGCACTGGTGGCGGCGGCTGAAGGTGCGTGCGGATGACTCCGAACGTCGATGGCGCTGCGTATTGTTGCGGAGGCTGCGCGTCGACTTGAATCGCGTACGGAATCGCTTGATGCGCGGCCGATGTGGGCGAGTAAACCGGTGCGCTCTTGTCGTTGTAGGCGGCTGTGGCCGCCATCGTGGAGCTTCAAGAGAGAGAGAGAGAGAGGGGAGGCGGACAGCGCGTGTTGGCGAATGCGGTCGAGCGCATGAGGAAGTTGAGCAGCAAGCTCCTACCGGATTCTCGGATATTTGAGAGATGTACCCACTTGCACAATTCGAATCTGTCGAGCCATTGTAGGGTTATAATTCCAGAAATGCATTGCGGATGCGATGACCAGCACCACCAGACATCCATCGCCTTCGTGAAGCCACTGGACGCAGCTCGTTGGCCTTGCTCATAGCTGGCTGTGGAGGAAGAAGCCTGGATGTCCATAGCGCTCGCACTCGCTCTTCCTCGGCGTCACGCAACCGCGTAGCGTGTGATTCTCGAGGCGCTGTCGTCGTTATCGTCTCGGGACTCGAGCGGCGGTGCAGACGGATCCACGTCCACCAACCTAGCGAACGGGATCGGATCGTCGCCTTCTTGCTGCTCGCCAAACTCTCGTTCGCCGCATGGGGACATCGGAGAACCGCCGACCGACTGCACCTGCACCTGCAGCTGCTCTTGCGGTTGCTGGTACTGGTACTGCTCGAGAGATCCGCCGGCGACGTAGCCGCTGCCAACTGCACAGCACTCGAGCCATGAGCTCCTCAGCCCCACACGCACACGTATCGTCGTCACACACGCTCGTTCGTGCGCACCGTCTCGATACGTCGGTTTGCTTCTGCACCGACAGCACCAGTTGCCTCGACGCCGCAAGAACAGGTAGCCGGTGTACAACCCGAGAAGAACGGAGCCGATGATGAGCAGTATCGTGGACGTCGTGAAGCCGACGCCGTCCGAGTCGTCGTCCACAGGCGAGAGGCACTGCCGCGTGCAGAAGCAGTTGTCCACACCGTCACACAGCCCCGTGAAGCTCGACGACTTGCTCTTGAGGCACGCGGTGCACGCGGCGTCATCCGGCTCGCAGTACGTCCGGTTGCGCTGCGCGAGCGCGAAGTCGGACCCGTTGTTGCGGTCGACACACCTGCCGTTCGTGTTGATCATGCAGTACTGGCACCGCAGGTGGTGGATGTAATGAGACCAGGCGCGTGTGACCTTCGCCATCCATCCACGCAGACTCCCACCTTAAGGTCGTCGACGATGTTGCGGATCTCGAAGTTGACGCAGTCGTAGCACGAGCGCGGCTCGATGCCGCTGAGACCGCTTCCCCAGTAGTAGTCGCAGGAGCCGCCGCTCACCGTCATGTTCGTCGACACCCTCACCATCGCGATCGTGGGGTGTGCGCTTCGCTGTCGATTCGGAAGTGACGGCGCCGCCAGCAGTCCTCCAAGTCAACTGCATCGGACACATGACCTCCAACCACCCAGAGCCAACGTAGTACACCAAGAGCAGAATGATCCCGGCGGCGATGACTCCGCTCCCTGCTCTTGGTCATGTTCCTCCTTCTCCGCAGTCACGATCGATAGGCTCCAACAACGCAAGCGCCTGCACAGTTCTCTCGGCTACCGACTTGCTGCGATCACGTGGTCTTGTAGGCCGCGAGCGTCGCCGCGTCCGCGCGCTTCGCCGCGTCCGCGCGCTTCGCCGTCGTGATCTGCGTGTGCGCCGAGAGCTGCATGAGCACGCAGCAGGGACACCAGAGCGACGTGCAGCAGTCGTTGAACGCCTGGTCGTCGATCTCGTAGAACGCGCGCGCCGCGTTGCGCAGCCGCGCGAGCGTGAGCACGAAGAGCAGGTAGCCGCCCGCCTCAAAGGCGTCCCAGACGCAGAAGTCGGCGAAGTAGTTGTAGTTGGGGACGTCGACGGCGTCGCGCATGCTCCGCAGGAACCCGAACGTGCCGCCCGCGTCCTCCGACAGCGCAGCGAACACGAGCGTCGCCGGGTACGTGACGAAGAGGAGGCCGCCGACGAGCGCCGCCGACTTGTGGATCGCGTGGGCCGCGTACGCGCCGCTCACGCACGGGAAGACGCACGCGAGCAGGAAGTGGCCGGGGGCGAACAAGCAGCAGAGGAGCGGGACCTCCCACCTGTGGTACGGCGACGCCATGCGCTTCCAGTGCTCCCAGTGTGGCCTGCAGCGCAAGTTGGCGAATGAGGCAGGTGGACGAGGGTCAGGAGATTCGCGCGCGTGGCGCCACCTGTGTAACCCACGTGGGTGACGCGCATGTGGAGCAGAGCCGCTCTGCTATGTGACGACGCAAAGGGCTCTCTTTAGTATCGCGCTTAGTACGCGGCGTCGCTCGCCTCGCCCTGCACGATCTTCACGCCGGCGCTCGTGCCGAGCCGCGTGGCGCCGAGCGCCACCATGCGGCGCGCGTCGGCGGCCGAGCGGATGCCGCCGCTCGCCTTGACGTGCTTGCCGGCGCGCGCGGCGATCGGCGCCATGATCTGCACGTCGGCCTCGCTCGCGCCGCGCGTGGAGAAGCCCGTGGACGTCTTGATGAAGTCGGCGCCGGCGGCCACCGCGAGCTCGCTGGCCTTGGCGATCAGCTCCGGCGTCAGCAGCGCCGTCTCGAGGATCACCTTGCTCACGGCGCGGCGCCGCTTGCACTCGGCCACGACGGCGCTGATGTCGCGCAGCACGTAGTCGAACTCGCCCGCCACGAGCCGCCCGACGTTCAGCACCATGTCGATCTCCTCGGCGCCGTCCTCGAGGCACTGCGCCGCCTCGAACGCCTTGACGGCCGGCGTCGTGGCGCCGAGCGGGAAGCCCACGACGCAGCACACCTTCACGCGGTGGCGGCTGCTGCTGAGCTCGTCGAGCGCCTCGCGCGCGAACGCCGCGTACGACGCGTTCACGCACACGGACGCGAACTCGTGCGCCGCCGCCTCCTCGCACAGCACGCGCACCTCGCTCGGCACCGCGTCCGCCTTGAGCAGCGTGTGGTCGATGTACTGGTTCATCCTTGTTGATAGTAGAAGGTCGGGTCTGGTCTGGCGCGCAAGTTGGCGAATGGCTCCGGAGCCCTCGAGCGGCGAGCGCTCGGGGACACACGTGCGACGCATTCCGGCGACGGCGCCACGCACGCGCCGCGCATTCAGCACCTGAATGTCGGGTGCCGCGCCGCCGGATTGCATACCGTCAGCTGAGCCTCAGGTCAGAGACCGGGCGAGGTGCTTCGAGGCGCCAGCACTCCGACCTCTCGTATATGAGCAACTGTACAAGATCGAGAGTCATGGCCACAGACACCCATGCAGAGCTCGCTGGTCAAGCGGACAGCATGTAACTTGCAACCTTATCCGCTCGAGAGGTCATTTCGGTGTGTCGACCGACACGTAGAGCCCCCAAGTTCCCTCCATCACTCGAACGCGCGGTAGCCTTCCTCGACGCGCGAGTCGTCGACGTGGTCGCCCTCGCTGCGCAGCCACTCGCTCTCGCCCTCGAAGCGGCGGTCGTACGCCGGCAGCGTCGAGAGGCGGTCCTTGAAGCGCTCCGTGTGCGTCGTCATCTGCGCGAGCGCGCAGCACGAGCAGAACATCGCAGCGCAGCAGTCGCGCGTCACGGAGCCCGGGATGCGGTAGTACGCGCGCACAACGAAGCGCAGCACCATGACGGCGACGGCGAGCAGCGCGGAGCGCGAGAGCGAGACGACGAGGTACGGCGTGGACTCGGGCTCGGGGTTATTCGGCGGCACCGCGACGAAGAGGATGCCGGTGAGGTTGATGAGGAAGAAAATGAGCCCAGTGATCAACGCCGACTGGCGGATGTAGTGCGCCGTGTACGCGGCGCTGAGGCACGGGCAGCAGAGCGCGCAGATTGAGTGCTCCGGCTCGCGGAAGCACTCGAAGAGCCCGACCTCCCAGTCGTTGCTGCCGCGCACAGCCGGCGCCGTGGACGAAGGCTGCGCGTGGAACGGCGGCACGTAGTACGGCGCTTCTTTCGCTGGCGGCGGCGCGTGCGTCGCGGGCTTCATGGGGGTCTTGAGGCCTTGGGCACGCGCGCGGGAGTCGAGGAATGACTGATACGAATGGGGGCTACACTTGGAGTGGCAGTTGAAGTGGGTGGCATTCGACATACTTGATACAAATACTGCTGTGTATGTCGAATATGGGTGATGCCGATCACGAGTGCTTGTTGACCACTGTTGACACGCCACACCAGTGCCACACCAACCTTGTCCAGAGGCCTCTATTCGAAGCAGCGAGCAAGTCGGACCTCCCCAGTTGACGACGCCACGCTCGACGCTCGCGCTGATGATGATGCGGACGACGGGACCAGCGCCACTTGCGACCTCCCGCCACCCTTCCGAAGCCCAGCCGCCCAAGGCCCAGTCGCCGCTGCTGCGATGGACGCGTCCGACGTCGCGTACGCCGCGCAGGTGGACCGGAAGGAGGCGCAGCTGCTCGACGCCCGCAAGCGCGCGAGGTCCGTGGCCGCCCGCCGCCCGTCGCGCACGGGCTCCGCCTCCAACGTGCTGACTATCGCGACGAGCGCCTCGCCGCCACCCGCGGCGCCGCTGGAGCAGCACGAGCCCGTGTGGGAGACGAGCCTCTTCGCGTGCTGGGACGCGTCGGTGTGGCACTGCTGCCTCGCGGCCGCGCTGCCCTGCGCCATCGCGTCGCACGTGGAGGCCACGATGGACCGCGGCTCGCTCGGCGCCGGCGCCTTCTTCCTCGGACTCACGTTCATCGGCACCGTTGCGTGCGCGCTGCAGAGCATCGACATGGCGCTGCGCGACGCCGACGTCGCCCACGAAGACCAGTCCTGGACGACGCAGTACCGGAGCGAGCTGCTGCACCTCAACATGTGGGGCGTCGCGGCCTGCGCCGCCTTCGCCATGTTCGCGGCTGGCGTGTTCGCGTTCCGCAACATGACGCGCCACTACTACCACATCCCGGGCGGCTGCTGCGCCGACGCGGTGGTCGCGACCGCGTGCGCGCCGTGCGCCATGGCGCAGATCTCGCGCCACTTTGAGATCGCCGGGCCCTCAGTGTACGCTGAGCGCAGCGCGTCGGCCGTGGACACGATCCCTGCCTATCAGGAGTGCTGCTGAGCGTCGAGCAAGTGCGCCGGAAACGAGAGAAAGCGCCACTCTCTGCATCTACACGCGAGCGAAGGAAGTTCGCGACTGGATGCAGAGCATGCGGCGAACGGCGATACGATCCATTGAGACGTGTGCGAACCCGCTGATGATGTACCATACAAGTGAACGAGACCGACGATCGTCGAGCTTTAGATTCCGATTGGCTTGGGAGTCGATGGAGTGCTGTTGTTGTTGCTGGGAGTGAATCGACGGGTGCTGCTGCTACACGCTTGCTTCGCGCCGATCGGAGCAACCGCGTTTCGGTGGTCGGTCTCCTTTGTATCCACTGGAGCAGGTTCGCCGCTCTCTCGTCTCAACGCAGCCCCGGATCCTCCTCCACACAGCTCCTCTCTTCGTGTTGAGCTCCATGCACCAGCAGCACTTCGACTGGCCCCGGAAGTTGTGGATTTTGGCTTGGAAGTTGTGATGACTCCGATTTCATCCAAGGCAATCAAACGCTTTTCAAAACGATGACTCCGATTCTCGCCGAGCGAATCGCTCGGTGCGCCTGCGAGCGCAGCAGCTCCACACGACGAGAGACTTGGGTCGCTGTCTGCCTGGCTCAGTCAGTCAGTCGGAGTCAGCCAGCCAGGCACCCTCCACAGTCAGAGTACGAAAGGAGGCGTTGAACACCTCATTCCTCGATCTCCGCTCTCCACCTCACACGCACAGCACACAAGCCAACCACTCACCAACCAACGATCATGGCTTCAAACACCTCCACTGCCGCTCAGATCAACACGCCGCACGAGTCGACACTCCAGGGAGACGCGAAGGCGTCGCCGTACCTCTTCTCGACTTCTCCTCGCTCGAAGCAGCAGCCGCTCGCACCGACGACAGCTCCAGCATACAGCGCTTCTTCGCACGACACGGCTGTCACGATCCACTCGCAAGCGGACGGCGAACTGACGGAGAACACGTGGGGACCCGGACTGAAGGAGTGCTTCAAAGCCCCGAAGGAGTTCGGGCTTGCGATCTTCTGGCCGTGCGGCATCGCGGCCAAGGTCGCCAAGGCGATCGACCTCTCCCCGACGCTCGTCGGCCCGTTCTTCGCCATGGCGCTCATCGGCGACGTCGCGTGCACTGCGATCGCGTGGGCAGAGGTGACGTCGAAGGGCGAGTCGCCGAGCTTCAGTGCGAACATCAACCAGTACTACTTTGCAGGGAAGCCCTCGGCGAGCGTGTGGAGCATCGCCGGGTACGTCTTCGGCGCGCTCTTCGTGATCGGCGCGTTCGCGCTGCGGTACATGACCGAGCGCCACTACGGCATGAAACACAAGATTCTCTACAACATCTACGCCTCGCTCGCCTGCACGTGCTGCTCGATGGCGCAGATGTCGAGGCAAGTGGAGTATGTCGCCGCACAGCGCCGCGAGCAGCAGAAGGACGTCCTCCCAGCATTCGCAGTGTAGCTGGGTCCTGGGGGGAGTGAGAGAGTAGTGACGAACGTATCAATACACCGGTATGCTGATCAGCGGTGAACAGCCTTCGGTGTACACTGTAGGCACTTCAGAAGTTCGTGATGCTCGCTCACTCATTTGAACGAGCTCTTGCGCGACCAGGTACGCCACCTCAGCTGCCGAACCTCCGGATCCTTGTGTTGTCTGTCGGTTGATGGAGAGTCGATGCAGCCTTGTTGTTGCCTTCAACCGCAAGTCGCCACCACAACCGTTGCACAGTTTCATTCACATGGACCACATCTGGTCGCCTCTGCTGCTTCGGATCGGATCGGCTATCGTGTCTCGAACGTCACCTTCGAATGTCTTCAGCCGTCATCTAGAGCCTGGCTGATTCAGGGCACGATGTTTATCCATCGTACTTGCACCGAGCACGAGCAGCGTTCGCGCCTGAGCAACAAGTTGTCACGCTCTCAGCTCAGCAAGTGCTGGCAGACTTGCTGCTCATCTGTTGACTACGACGTCACCGCGTCCAAGCAGACCACGTTAGCTTCTCTTCGCCCGAACCCCCGCGGATCGGAGCGCGTCACCAACATATTCACACAAACTCGGAATCAAGTCGTGTTCGTGACAAGCGACCGACTCGTTCAGCTCTTCGTCATCTACAGTTGCGAATACCCTGCAAGGTTAGTCGCGTTCGCATGAACGGAGCTCGCCACGGCGCTCCGCAGCGTATCCCAGTCGACAAGCTTGACCCCCAGCGCGAAACACGGATCAACAAAAACAAACGAAAGTGCCTGGGAGTTTGGCGTCTGCGGTATCTGGAGCTGCGGTGGCGCTACCTGCTACGCACTCTTTCTGTCGTGGATGTCAGTCTGCGATACGAGACAACGTCAGTTGGTCGCTGTGCTGCCGATGGGACTGAATTGCGTTACAACGTGCATTGACTGCCGCTGCTCGACTTCGCAGACACTGTGCTTTCAGACTTCGGGCTTGACCTGCGAACGAGGCGCTCCGTGTGAGCATGTTCGGGCGAGCCCTAAAGCTCGCAAGAGCTTGGTGCGAGTTGACTCGATCCTCAAGCTGGAGCTGGTAGTGAATGTTGAAGTTTCCGGCCGTGAGTGTTGGTCGAAAAGAGTTCAGACTGATTTGCGCTGGCTCTCTTCCGATGTCTTTTCGGACGTCTTTGCGTCCTCACGATGGTATACTGGGCGAAGCGGATGTCGTGGTCAACAGACATGCGATGACCTTGCGAACCCTCTGATGCGCGGTGGACGCAGACGATCTCCACGGCCACCACCAAGGGGAACGCCGATGCCCCAGTTGGTGCTGCTTTTCCCCTGCCTCTTACGCGCGCTCTCTGGAGGTGTAGAGGACGCGAACACCAGGTCGCCAGGGCCAACCTGAGACCGCGACGGCAGCCAGCAGGAAGCCCCGGAAATGAGGCCAGTGGGACGCCGCCCAGCTGCACACGGCCACGACGCCTTAGTGGCCCGACAAGCGCCTCCAGCCAAGAATCCACTCTCCCTCTGAGCGAGGGAGAGTACTGTACACCAGCTCGCTCGCTCACTCCTGAATCAACGCCGTGCTGGTCACACAGTCCTCCCGTCTTCCTCGCAATGGCGACACAGGACGCGATCACGCCGCTCTCGTCGTCGACGCACAGCGCGCCGTTCGTGATGGAGGAAGGGCGGAAGACGAGCAACGCGACTGCCGCGGGCGGCTTCGTCGTGCTGCACAAACTCCGGTCCAAGACCGTGCTGCAGAGCGTACCCGAGGGCCGCAGCGTGCGCGCCGACTCGAACCAGTCGACACAGAGCAGTCAGATGGCAGCGACACCCGGAGAATGGAGCGTGGGCTTCGCTGGCTGCTCAAGCGGCGCCGACGTTGCGCTCGTGGTCTGCTGCCCGTGCTTCCCGGCCGCCAAGCTGCACAGCCTGCTGGGCGGCTCGATCGAGTCGGGCATGGTCTTCTTCGGCGGCCTCGTCTTCACTATGCTGGTGCTCGTCGGGCTTAGCAACTCGAACATGAGCTCCGCTGCGACTGCAGACGCGGCCGAGTCGAGAACGTACGCTCCGGCGATGACAGGCGACGACAAGTTCGTGGCACAGGACGCCGACCCAACTACTCGCTCACCATTACCGACGCCGTCTACGGGTCTCTCGAACGCGGAGCTCTACCGCGACTTGGCAGTCGTGCTGCTCGCACTCTTCCTGCTTGGCGTCGCGTTTCTGCGCACGAAGACGCGCCACCGGTTCAGCATCCCAGGCTCGCGCGCGCTCGACTGCCTGCAGTCCTTCGCGTGCTGCTGGTGCGTGCTCTCGCAGTCGCGGGCTCACGTCGAGAAGCACAACCGGTTCGAGCTTGGACTCGACACGCCGACAGAGACGCCGAGCAGCACGCTGCCGGCGTACACGTGAGTCCCGACTCTTCTGTGTGTGCGATAGTGTCGTCACAGCGTGTAGTGCTGCTAAGTTATGCAACAAGTCTTGTTCAGCGTTGCAAGTGCACTCGTAGACGAAAGTATGGATGGCAGCTCTCTCATGTGACGACGGCTGCTGCTAGTAGACGAGCAGAGGGTACGCCGGGAGCACGTCCGGCGCGCCAAAGTCGCACTGGCGCGGCTTGAAGCTCTTCACGTGGGTCGCCATCTGCGCCAGGCTGCACCACGGCAGCAGCAGCGACACGAGCAGATCTCGCGCGCACGAGCCCGGGATCTCGAACCGCTCGCGGATCTTCATGCGCAGGTGCCATGCGAGAAGCACGTAGACGCCGCCGAGCGCGAGGCTGAACACGCCCCACGGGTTCGCGGCCATGCTGCCGAGGTTGTCGAGGAACGATGGGTCCGTGGCGGTTGCGTTGTAGACGGAGTCGTCGTCGCGCCTGTTTGGGCCGTGCTCGTACAGCATGCGGGGTCTGACGCGGTCGATCCACGTCGAGCGCGCCACCTCCGGCGCCAAGTCGTCGTTCCCGTAAGCCTGCGCAAACGCGATGATCGCCACGAGCAACTGCGCGACCGCAACCGCGAAGAGCCCGCAGAGCACGCTCTTGTAGCGGAAGACGCCAAGGCGCGCCGCGATCTGCGCGAGCGAGACGCACGGACAGAGCGTCACCATGCAGCAGTTGGGAACGATGTGCTGGAAGCAGCCGCCGAGTCCGGTGCCCCAGGCGGCGATGCGGACGCCGTTCGAGTCGCGATCCGCGTACGGGCCAGGCGACGCGACTTGGAGCGCGTACGGCACGTCCGACCGTCCGGCGCTGTCGGTCGGCGTCAGCGGCTCGACGACGAGGTGCACGGCGTCGGTCGCGAAGGGCATCTTGCGGTCGCGTGGATGGATGGCGGAGCGAGAAGCAAAGTGAGAGAAGCATGACGGGGGGACGCGAACAAGATCGCTGTCCCACGACGGCGAAACCCCTGGACATGCATACTGACTTCTTGCATATTTGATGCAAGTAGTCAGGTCTTGGTTTTCAAACCCTGCACGAAGATGCTCATGTGGTTCATAAGTTATAAGGATGTCTAACACTCTCCACTCTACACGACGCCGCCAGACTGCTGCTGCCCTGCTGACGACCCGCGGAACTCGTGGCCGGACGACGTCGTCGACGCGAACGCCGACGGCGGCTGGTAGCCACTATGCAGCGACGACGCGCTGCCCTTGCTGCTGAGCTGCGACGAGTGGATCGTGATCGGGATCGCGGCCGACCCAGCAAGGTCGCCGGCGCTCTCGCGGCGCGAGTGCGGCGTCAGCAGGTTCCGCTCGAGTCCGTCCGAGAGCTGCACCTGCTGCTGCTGCTGCGGTGTCGCCTGCTGGTCACGGATCTGGTGGAGCTCCTTGAGCAGCTTGCGCCGGCGCCACGAGATCCAGAACACGGTGCCGATCGCGAGCAGGATCACGACGACGCACACGAGCACGACGTACATCCACCACTGCCAGAAGAAGCACGGCTTGCCGCTGCCGATCGGGAAGTAGCTGCTGAGCAGCGAGCTCTTCTTGTCGTTGTCCGACACGCAGTCGCACAGCGAGTCCGCGGCGCTCAGCTTCTCGACCGTCACGGTCTTGCTCGACGTCACGCCGTTCGGACACGACTTGGCGACGCCCAAGCCGAGCCGGTCCTCCGCGCGGTCGTGCACCGTGAAGAGGCCGTCCATGAAGACGTCGCCGAGCAGCGTGATGTCGCCCTCCGAGATGCCGAAGACGCGGCACGTGCGCACGCTGCCGGTCGTCGTGGTCACGAGGATCGGGCGCCAGATGTACTCGGGCGGGATCGTGATCGTGATCTGCTCGCTGCTGCCGTCCACCGCGAGCGCGACCGCGAGCGCCGGCAGCGCGTAGATCTTGGAGCTCGCGTCCGTCGGGTCGCAGAGCGCCGAGCAGCAGGGCACGTCGTCGCTGAAGAAGCTGTCGGCCGCGGTCGGCAGCACCTTGCGCACGTCGGCCTTGAGCTGCGCGACGACGGCGCTGTAGACCGCCGACGGGAACGCGATGTTGCTCGTGCCCGAGTCCACGATGCTGCGCGGCGTGTTGATCGCCTTGCACGGCAGCGCGAGGCTCACGCCGCCGACCTGGACGTCCGTCACGATGACGTTGAACCACTTGGCCTGCACGAGCGGCGTGTACGCGAGCTCGCCGGCGTGGTAGCTCTCGCCGTTGGCGCCGGCCGTGCCGCCCAGGAGCAGCTCGCCGGCGTGGAGCTGCGCGTTGTCGGCCGTCACGACGCTCGTGGCGTTGCTCTGCGTGAGCATCTGCAGCGAGCCGCACATGAGCAGGCTGAACACGTCCGGGAGGCTCTGGGCGGCCTTGATCTTGTCGAAGTAGGGCGTCGGCGCCTTGCCCGCGGGCGACGCGATCGCCGCGTAGCCGAGCCCGACGATGCCGTCGTAGCCGGCCTGGACGAAGTTGGACTCCTTGGTGATCGCGGCGAACGTGACGCTCGGCAGCGCGTCGAGCCCGGCGCCGGAGAGCGTGTCGGCGACGAGCTCGCCGGTCCAGGCGCCCGTGATGTAGCTCACGCTCACGCTCGCGCCGGAGTCGACGCACGTGGCGGACGCCGCGCAGGCGAAGAGCGCCGTGTTCGTGAGCGCGCAGCAGTCGGCGGTCACGACCGCCGTGTTGGCCGAGCCCGTGTCCACGAGCAGGTTGAACTTGTTGGCCGCGGCGCTCGCGGCCGCCGCCGAGTACAGCGGCTGCCCCACGTGCACCTGCACGTAGTACGCGAGGCCGGACGCGAGCCCGAAGAGCTTTTGCTGCACGACGGCGTCGGCGCCAGCGGCCGCGAGCAGCGCCAGCGCCGCCGGGAGCGTGAGCCTGCGCAGCATGCGGCGGGCGGGCGGGAGGCGAAAGGGAAGTGGGCGGCGGCAGGCGGCGGCAGGCGACTCCCGAGGCGGCGGCGAGCGAGCGATCACCTCGTGCTCGGTAGTGGACATTTAGGAATCGCTCCGAAACCATCCTAATTTGACACGCAAAGCCAGTGCGACGGCTGCGCGAGTATACGATTCGCGAGAGAGGCTGTAATTTCCGGAAGCTGAGTGTCGCACCGCGTTCGGCAAAAAAGTGGACTTTCGGAGCTACATTTTGGCAGTTTGGCGTTGGACTTTGCGAGACTCGAAGTTTGTATGCCGTGATTACGGCGCAAATTTTGACAACTGACATACTGCGTACGCTGTTGAGCAGGATGGCAGGCTTTGCATCGAGTCGGGCGAGGATCGGGCGAGAGCCTGCTTGAGCTGGTTCCTCGACCATCGCAGCGCTCGCTGCTGCTGTTGCTGCGACGCCCGCGGCAGCACCGTACTCGACACGCGCTCGTTCCTCGATATACACACCAGCAGCCTCAAAAACGTGAGCCCCAGAACGCGAACATATCGAGACCGCCGCCATATCGAGACAACCTAACTCTATCGCCCTATCCGAGTGATCCTGGCGTACCGAGAGCTGTGCGGCACTGCATCATCCAGCTCCTTCTCGCCCGATCGCGATCTCGAGACGTCGCCGCCGTCTCGCGAAGCGGACAGGTCCGGATTCCGGACCACCTTCCAGTCTCGTGTTTGTCGTGTTGCACACTCCGTGTCTCTCCAAGTTCCATCCGACACTGTTACTGTATGTCTCTCACACGACCGCGATCTTGTACTCGTCCTACCTAACACGAACTCGGTCGGCGGGCGCTCAGTGAAGTGTGTATGCGCGCAGCCAGACTCTCATCTTGCGCGCCGAGAAGACTGCTTTCCTCCAGTCGCACTCGGAGACGCGATCACAATCGCTTCGACCACCAGCGCGTCCGAGTACGGATCCTTCCAGCACGAACGCCAGAGCGCACTGTAAGAGTAGCGCGCGCGGAGAAGCAGGTACCACACGGCTTTAGCGCCGTACGCGAGCGTCGCGACGAACATGGCGAAGACCACGACGTTCGCCGCGGCGCTGAGTTCGTCGTCGCAGGTGGTCGCGGTTGACTCGAACCCAGCTCAGGTCGACGAGCAGCCACGAAACGCACAGCAACGTCATAAAGAACACGCCTTAGACGCTGTGTTGCAGCGCAGATGCAGGTAGAACCACTGGCGTACGAGGATCGGCACGCACGCAGCGAACGGCGCGAGACAGCCGAGCACGACCAGGAACGCGGCGAGCTGCTTCTCGCACACTCGATCCCAGTACACGGCTCCGAGCACGCGGCTCGGGGCCGCGAGGTTCCCCATCGTGAAACTGAAGCAGTGATCCACGTAGTGGCGCGCCTTGACTTCGTGTGCGCGCCGCATACGCTGCTCGCGGTCGTTCTTGAGCTCGCGTGCCGCCGCCAAGCGCCTCGTCCTCTAAGCACCGACGCTGGACGAGTTGACATTGTTGTGTGCAGGTGGGGCCGCTCGTGGCTTGGTGAAGGCTTCCGTCACATCGTCGTTTGAGCACTCGCTCTCGTACTACGAGCTGGAGCTGTTGTCGGACTCATGTCGGCGATGCATGGCGTGGTGGTGCGCCGTTGCGTCACGTCCTCCGAGATTCTGTGCACCCACCTTCAGACTTCCTTCTAAATACCTAAATATCTAAATCTGACCAGTCGGCGAATTATTCGCCTCTAAACCACCAAGCCCAAGCAGCTCTGCTCTGTGGCGCGTGCGTGCACGTGCGCTCCCTCACCCCCGCCAGTCGCCCCGCGCCCCCCGTTTCCTCTCTCCCAGCGCCCACGATGATGAAGAAGGGCGTGGTGAAGAACCGCGCGCCGGCGCCGATCCAGATCACGGCCGAGCAGATCCTCCTGGAGGCGCACGAGCGGCAGGAGGCGGCCACGCGCGCGCCGCGGCGGCGGCTCGCGGACGCCGACGAGCTGCACGAGCACCGCATGGCGAAGCGCAAGGCGTTCGAGGACTCGGTGCGCAGCCAGCGGCACCACGTGGGCACGTGGATCAAGTACGCGGCGTGGGAGGAGGCGCAGCACGAGTTCCGGCGCGCGCGGTCGGTCTTCGAGCGCGCGCTCGACGTGGACTACAAGGCGCCGGCGCTCTGGCTCAAGTACGCCGAGATGGAGATGCGCCACAAGTTCATCAACCACGCGCGCAACGTGTGGGACCGCGCGGTGACGCTGCTGCCCCGCGTGGCGCAGTTCTGGTACAAGTACGCGTTCATGGAGGAGATGGCGGGCGACGTGGACGCCGCGCGCCGCGTCTTCGAGCGCTGGATGGACTGGCAGCCGGACGACCAGGCCTGGTACGCCTACATCAAGCTCGAGCTGCGCGCGCGCGCGGTCGACCGCGCGCGGGCGCTCTACGAGCGCTACGTCGCGTGCTTCCCGTCCGAGAAGGCGTACCTCAAGTTCGCCAAGTGGGAGGAGCGCCAGCAGCACCAGCTGCCGCGCGCGCGCCGCGTGTACGAGCGCGCGCTCGAGGAGCTGCGCGAGGACGAGAAGAGCGAGGCGCTGTACGTGGCGTTCGCGGCCTTCGAGGAGCGCTGCCGCGAGCCGGAGCGCGCGCGCGCGATCTTCCAGTTTGCGCTCGACCGGCTGCCGCAGGCGGCCGCGCCGCTGCTCTACAGCGCGTTCGTGAGCTTCGAGAAGCAGCACGGCGACCAGACGCGCGTCGAGGCGGTCGTGGTCGCCAAGCGCCGCGTCGTGTACGAGCAGCAGGTGGCCGCGAACGCGCTCGACTACGACGCGTGGCTCGAGTACGTCAAGCTCGAGGAGAGCGAGGCGGTCGCGGCGCAGGCGTTCGGCCGCGTGCGCGAGGTCTACGAGCGCGCGGTCGCGAACGTGCCGCCGGTCGCGGAGAAGAAGTACTGGCGCCGGTACGTCTACCTCTGGATCAAGTACGCGCTCTTCGAGGAGCTCATCGCGGCGGACGAGGCGTCCGAGCGCTGCCGCCAGGTCTACCAGACGTGCCTCGCGCTCGTGCCGCACGCGACGTTCACGTTCGCCAAGCTCTGGCTCCTGTACGCCAAGTTCCTCATCCGGCAGCGGGACGTGGCCGCGGCGCGCCGCGCGCTCGGCGAGAGCCTCGGCAAGTGCCCGAAGAAGAAGCTCTTCCGCCAGTACATCGAGCTCGAGCTCATGATGGGCGAGATCGACCGGTGCCGGACGCTCTACGCGCAGTTCCTGCTGTTCGACCCGCAGAACTGCGCGACGTGGCACAAGTACGCCGGGCTCGAGGTGCAGGTGGGCGAGACGGAGCGCGCGCGCGCGATCTACGAGCTCGCGGTCCAGCAGCCGGTGCTCGACATGCCCGAGATGATCTGGAAGGCGTACATCGACTTTGAGATCGAGCACGGCGAGGCCGAGCGCACGCGCGCGCTCTACGAGCGGCTGCTCGAGCGCACCAAGCACGTCAAGGTCTGGATCAGCTTTGCGCAGTTCGAGGCGGCCTCGAGCGGCTACGAGAGCGCGCGCGAGGTCTTCGAGCGCGCGCTGCGGTATCTCAAGGAGCACGCGGCCGAGGACAAGAAGGAGGAGCGCGTGCTGTGCCTCGAGA
Source organism: Globisporangium cystogenes (assembly GCA_023334215.1). Lineage (NCBI taxonomy): Eukaryota > Oomycota > Peronosporomycetes > Pythiales > Pythiaceae > Globisporangium > Globisporangium cystogenes. The sequence goes on along the minus strand of JAASGM010000303.1, from coordinate 5,004 downwards.
CGTGGCTCGCGATGGAGGAGAAGGACGGCGACGCCGCGCAGGCTACCAAGGTCCGCGAGATGCTGCCGCGCAGGGTCACGAAGCAGCGCATGGCGTACGCGCAGGACGGGGTACGCGCTCGCTTGGGAGGTGGTGCTAGCGGCATGCGGACAGCGTCTGATGCGTGTGTGTGTTGCTTGTCTCGCAGACGGAGCTCGGCATGGAGGAGTACACAGACTACATCTTCCCGGACGACGAGCAGGCGCAGTCGCACCTCAAGCTGCTGCAGGCGGCGCAGCTCTGGAAGCTCAAGAAGCGCGCGCGCGAAGAGCAGGAGGAGGCGGCGGCGGCTGCCAGCAACGACGACGGCGACGACGACGAGTGACGTCGGGTGGGATCTCGACAGGGTTCGTGGTCGCGAGGGCGGCCACTCGACCAAGTTCGTCCCTGCTGTGTGAGCTCTTAGAGCGGTTGCATGGCGAGCTGGAAGAGATCGATCGCTTCTTCGCCGCCGTCCGGGTCTTCCTCGATCGCCGGGTTCTCCTCCGCCTGCCACAGGCTGTCGCCTGGAGCTGCTGGTTCACAGACTGGAGCTGTCGCCGCGTCTTCGCCTTCCTGCGTCGGCTCCTTCTGACCGGATCGCAGGCTGCGCTCATGCAGCAGCGCGAGCTGCATCGTGCGGAGGTGCGTCTCTCGCTGGCGTGTCCATCGTCGCGTTCAGGAAGCTGGCAGCAGCTAGGAGCACACGCCGAGCACCACGCAACTCGCGCGAGAAGGATATGGCACAGGAGGTGGAGCGCTTGCAGCTTCTTCAGCGCTGCGACTTCGCTCGCGTACGCGCCGAGCGGCTGCAGCGTCTCGATGGTCTGCGTGTGGCCAACGCTCTCGTCAGCAGAGTCTCCCCACCTGCCACGCAGCGAAGCGGATCTGTGACCTCGTCCACTCGCGTCCAGAGCTCGAAGCGCTGGCTCAAGACAGTCTCCAGCGTCGCGTGCTCGGTGCTGTCAGGTTGGGGTCGTGACGCAAGCGAGCTGCTGGGAGCGAGAGCGAGTTCGAACGCGGCCGCGGGGTTCTCGAGCGACATGGACGAGTGGAACTCCATGAGCGCGCTCGCTCTCAAGCTGTCTGCAAGAGCGAGAGAGGACCTGCGCTTCATCGGAGCCACCGCGGAGAGGCTGAAGCGAAGATCAGGCGCGACGCGGCAGCCCGAATCGTCGCTCCGATGGTTCAAAGTGGTTGGAGCGTCCGGCTTCCGGTTCCCACACTCTCCGTCCTCACCGCCAGCGGTACCTTCCTGAACATGAGAGAACAAGGTCTTCCCCCATCACCACTACCGCTACGTCGTCGACACGAAGGCGAGCGCAAGATCAGGGAACGAGTCGCATTGGTTACGTGGCCGGTGTCAGCGATACTCGCGCGATAGCCGCACTCGAACGCAATTCACTTGAAGTCGAACGGACTGCACAGGAGGCGGTCGTGGTTGAAGATCGCGATGACCTCGTGCAGGTACTTGTTCTCTCTCGTGAAGCACTTGACGCTTGGGCTCTCCCTCAGCTTATAGCCGAGTTTCACGCCCGTCACACCCCTGTAGTAGCTGTTGCAGTCGCAGTTGCGCATGATCGTGCCGTTGTTGAGCTGGTAGTAGAAGCTGAAGCGGAAGTCGTCGCGGCTCACGCGTGCCGAGCACGTGTTCTTGATTTGATTGGCGAACTTCTCGTCTTTGACCGGCTTGCACGGGGCCAAGAAGCCGCTGGAGTACTCCTCCTGCGCGGCGACGCCGTTCCCCACTTCGACGGCGCTCTTCATCGCAGCGGCGCTGCTTACGGCGAGTGCGAGCGTGCAGGCGACGACAATGAGGCGCATCGTGGCAGAGTTCTGAGGGGCGGAAGCTGGTGTTTGAGGTCGGTGGAAGACGGTGAACTCGAGACTGGAACGCTCAGCTCGACACTAGCCACGCCACGAGCTCTTTGACGGTGTGCGTGGTCTGGCAAGCAGAGGGAGAGTAACAAGCAGCGGCTGGAGGGAAGTGCTCTCGAATACGGAGGGATCGAGGCTGGCGTCGACATGGAAACAGCAGTGCAATCACAGGGACCAAACGTCGGATATGACCTTGAATACTCTTAGCGCCATGGAGGCACACAACTTTTCTGGTGCCGTTCATTCGCTTGTTCAGCGAGAGAACTGGAGTATGGTGGCTTGAGCGGACTTCGTATCCTCCGAATCCTTCAACACTGTTGCCTCGATTTCTTCACTACCGATATCTCTTTTGGAACCGCGATTTTCATGTCGAACAAAGTTGCACTTCGAGTACCTCGTGTGATGAACATCGAGCCAGGAATCTCTGGCTTCTCTCTTTGTCAGCGGCGATAAACAGACTGTGCTGGAGTGTGGCAACACACAACTTGTCGCCCCACTGAGAGCACTTGCGGCCTCCGACACCGGCGATGAGTCATTCGCCCGATCCGTGAATGTCCCAATGGTGAACTCAATCACACACTGGTATGATGACGAGGTGGTGACGACGACTTCACCTTGCCGCGAGATCGGACCCGTTTGAATCAACGTCCACCAGTCCAGACAGTGTGCGAGAGCGGGGTTTGCCGACGAATGCAGATGCTGAAGCGCGGCGGTGCCTGGCACTCCATACAGCTCAGACGCTTCTCTGAAGTGTTTGTTACTTGGCATGTTCTTGGTGTGTATGCAGTGTTCCAACAAAATAGAAAAACACTTTCTTCGTGAATTACCTTTCAAAATAGATGGGACCGTTTGACACGCATGCCTGTACAAACCCATACAACCGGTGGATGGTAGTGACAAAATCAACGAGCTAAGTGTGGCTGTGCGATCCTCAGTATCCAACATGCTGCTGCGCGTCCGCCGCCAGCTCGCTGCTGCTGCTACTGCGTCCGCCGGCTGCGCGCGCCGTGCACTCGCCTCGGTGCCCGTGGTCTCCGCCGCGCCGCTGGGCATCGGCCACCTGCCGCTGCCGACCGAGGAGCTGCGCGCCGAGCAGGAGCTGCTGGCGGTGCTGCCCGAGTTCCAGCAGGCGAGCGCGCTGCTGCAGGACGCGACGCAGCCCAACTGGAAGCGCGCGTCGCTCGCAGTGCCGCCTCTCGAGCGCGCGGTGGAGATCTGCCGCGCGTCCATGGGCTTTCAGAGCGTCTACCTGCTCGCGGCGCTGCGCCGGCTCATGTGCGCGCGCGTGCTGCAGGGCGACTTTGCAGCGGCGACCCGCGCCATGAGCGAGCGCGGCGAGCTCATGAGCTGGCCCGTGTTCGAGCAGGAGCGCGCGCTGCGCCTCTTCCTGCGCAGCAACACGCCAGACGACGCACTCGCGTGGTGCCTGAAGGACGAGTTCACGGCGCTCTTCCCCAAGGACGCCACCGTGCCGCTCAAGTGGACGCTCTACGAGCTCGTCGCCCAGAGCCTGCGCGACGGCGCGACTTTCAACGTGAGCGATCCGCTGTTCACCCAGGCGATCGAGGTGCTGCGCTGCAAGAAGGACGTCGTTGCGGAGCAGCACGGCGCCGCTGACGACTCGCCGCTCAGCCGCGACATCCCGTACCTCCTGTCGCAGTACGCGTCGCTGTGTCTCGTGACCAGCGGCGTGATGTCGCCTGGAGTGAGCATCAAGAGCGAGCTCAGCGACGAGCAAACCGTCGCGCTGAACCAAGCGGAGGTGCTCTGGAAGGAAGCGCTGACGTGGGTCGAGAAGACCGGCGCCGGGGACGCGAGTGATGATGCGGAGCTGCTCGTGTCGGGTGTTGACGCTCCGTTTGAAGCGTGGACGGAGACGAACCTCGGCGAGCTCTTGCTGCACAAGAAGAAGCCCGAGGAAGCCATGGTGCACCTTGGCAAGGCGCTCAAGATCCAGCAGAGCGAGAAGAGCGGCAACGCGCTCGCGCTCAGCCGCATCCTGGGCAAGATCGCAGAGGGCTGCCACGCCGTCGGGCAGGCGGTGTCGGCGGAAGGGCTCTTCACGACCGCGGTCGAGGCGTTCGAGAAGGAGAAGGATCTCTCGATCACGGACCAGGTCGAGTTCGCGCGGGTGCTCCGTGCGTACGGAGACCTGCTGCAGAACTGGGAGAAGCGCGAGGGCGGCGCGAGGCAGAAGTACGCGCAAGCAGACGAGATCGAGCAACAGATCGCGCGCCGATGTCAGGAGCGCAACAGCCGCGCGCCGCTCTACCCGGCGTTCTACCTGCCGTTGTAGATGCCTGGAGGATCGCCAGAGACAGCGGAAGAGATGCGCCAAGCGAATGGACATGTACACAAGAGCGCGTGCTGAAAGGCAGAGATCACGCCACACATGAGTGCAGAACGAGCTCGCTGGGATCTCTTATCCCCTGCCGTTGGTTGTCGGGAACGGACAACCGAACTCTTTCACGAGGCGCTCCTTCCAGTACGACAGCGCCATGGCGTCGCCGGCGCGGATGCTGTCCACGATGTTCTTGCAGCGAGGCGATCCTGTGACTCGGAAGGCGCGCCGGAACTCGTCCGTGTAGTCCTTCACGCCGCCGAGGCACTCGTCCTGGAACAAGCACGCCATCTTCTCCTGCTCCTCGCGGTTGTCGAAGTCCGTGCCGAGGCGCGCACACAGGAACTCGTCCGTGCGCGCGACGAAGTCGGCCACTTTCCTAGTGCTCGAGTCGGTTTTCGTGTCGACAGCCGCAACGATGACTAGCGCAGCCTTCTCCGGCTCCTGCGTTCCAAGGTGTCGGTGGTGCAGCGTGATGTCGGCAGCGCTCAGCAACGTGGAAAGAGGAGTCGAGTTGCCGGCTTCCGAGGAGGAGCTGAGCACGCGGGTCTTCGGCGAAGGCGTCGGAAGCATCCACAGAAACGGCGCTCTCGTCGTTGGCACTGGCGCTTGAGCTGGAGCCTTCGTTGTTGGAGTAGGCGTCGGGGTATACGACGGTGTTGGTAGTGGCGTCGGAGCCAGAGCTGGAGTAGGTGTTGGAGTTGGTGTTGGCGCTGGTGTCGGTGCTTTCGTCGTTGGTGTTGGTGTTGGCGCTGGTGTCGGTGCTT
>JAASGM010000302.1:0-23821 GCA_023334215.1 Globisporangium cystogenes | reverse complement strand
GAGCTGCCGCACGCTCACGTTGCCAAAGTGGCGCTTCCAGCTGCGGATCGCGCGCTTGTTGGCGCTGTCGACGCTCCACTCGATCACGCGCGCGCGACGCGCGAAGGCCTCGCCGCCGTACGCGCGGCCGAAGCCCACGCCAGCGCCTGCACGTCGATGTCGTCGTTGCCTCACTATGGAGGACTGCAGACTTGCACCGCGCACGCAGGAAGCTCGAGCACTCTGGCCAAGGAGCTCTCTATTGTATACCACCTCAGGCTCGGGCGGACTAGAGTGCCAGGCGGATGCTCTTCTGCACGAAGTTGCGCTTGGGCTTCTTGGTGACCGTGACGTGGACCGCGTGGAAGGCGCGTGCCTGCCGCGCCTCGGCCTCGCGCCGCTCCTGGTGCAGGTGGCGCGCCGCCGCGGGGTCGTTCGAGCAGTCGACGCAGCGGCAGTGCGCCGTGCACGCGATGCCGTTCTGGTAGCACTCGCAGTACTTCTTGAGGCACTTGGACTTCTTGCAGCGGCAGCCGCGCAGCACGACGGAGCTCGACTTCTGTGAGCGAGAGCAGGAAGCGCTCGTGAGCTGCGCTGGTCGGCTCTGAGAGAGCAGACGGGGAGGGGCAGTCGCTGACTCGCACCTGGGGCAGCAGGTGCAGGAAGCCGGCGGTCGTCGCGGCCGTCGCCGCGAACGAGAAGGCGCGCGGGTCGTTCGCCAGGTAGCTCTGGATGGCCTCGAGGCGCTGCGCCTTGTTCGGCCGCGAGTTGCGGCAATCGTCGCACGCGCAGCTCCCGTGGCAGAAGCCGCGTGTGCTGAAGCAAACGCAGTACCTGCCATCCGTCCCCCCATGAGAGCCAACGTGAGTCGTCCCGCACTCATCAGCTGGCAGCAGCACGTAGCAGCCAAGAGACGACGCACATCTTGAGGCAGCCGGTCTTGCAGCCGCAGCACGTGCTCGACGACACGCTCGCGTCCTGCACCTGCTGCGCGCGGCGCCGCAGCACCCGCTGCCGCCGCGCCTCCTTCTCGCGCTCCGCCTCGTCTCTCGCCGCTTCGTGTGCAGTAGCAGCCGGCGGATCGTGCGGCGCGCTGCTGCGAGGCGCGACGCCTTCGCCCGCGCTGCTCGAGCTGCTGCTGCTACCGACTGTGCCACGCGTGACAAGCTGCGCGGCCACCAGCGCGTCCACGTCGAGCGGCGGCGCGTGGTCGCCGTACTTGCGCTCCAGCAACGCCACGAGCATGTCGAGCCACGCGAGGTTCTCGCGCTCGCGCTCGCGGTCGCGCGCCAGCACGGGGCTCAGCAGCTGCGCGCGCTGCTTGAGCGGCCGCGCGCTCTCGTCACTGGCAGCTGCTGCTCGGAGCTTGCGCTTCAGCGCTGACGTCGACGCGCCGCCGCCGGTGCGCTCGCTGCCCGCCAGGCGGTTCGCGTCCAGCGGCTGCAGCGGGCGGCGCGAGGGCGATGGCGCCGGCGACGTTTTCGGGGCTGCTGACGCCCCCAGTGGACCGATCGCGACGCTTTTTGCACCCAGAGGTGCGCTGTTCTCTTGCGCGTCCAGCGAACCTACGTGCGGCGCCGGCGCGTGCGTGTGGGCGGCGGGGGAGCGCATCGCGTGCGCGTCGAGGAAGGAGGATTGGCGACTGCGCAGGATGGGACTCACAACTCGAGTCACTTTTCGCTTCGCGCGCAACAAAATGTCTAAATGTAGAGAAAGACAAGTTTGAATTCAAAGGATTTTCTCTACATATGCTTCTAGAGAGGATTTGTAAAAACAAATGCTGTTTCGAAGGCTGTCACAGCTGTTGGGCATTGTATACCTTCACGTTATATGAAAATGTCGAACGCTTCAAGTGCACACTCTGTCGATACCTCCTGTGTGGCGTCCATCCTGTCTGACACACCAAGCATCGGAAGAAGCGCGTGGGGCGATGCAGTTCACTCAGTCACTTTCGAGTTCCACGAAGAAGAAGCTCGTGTTCGGTTAGTGCTGTCATTGAACGGCGCTATTCGACTTGGGATCCTGGCGGAGCAGCTGCAAACAAGGCTGGAACTGCACACAACAACCCGACAGCTCACCATCAGTGTCTCCTCCTGCCTCGCTTCAGCAAGAGTGTTCTGCTCTGCTTCGCGTACATGTTTGGAGCGGCGGAACTTGGGCAGCGTGTCACGGTCGAGCATCTTCGTGATCGAGATCTGCGCGGGGACGAACAGCGTGCGGCTCGGGTTGTCGAGGTGCGCGACGATCTCGCGGATGATCGCGCTCTCGACGTTCACCTGGAGCTTCGCCTGTCCGGAGATGTACTTGCGGTAGATCTTCTGCGCGCGCAGCTTGAGGTAGCTCGTGTGCGGGATGTCCTTGAACTCGTTGCAGTCGAGCCAGAAGTAGATGCTCTCGGTGCAAAAACTGCAGACAAGCAGACACGAAGAGTGAGAGCGTTAGATCGTGTCGACACCCGCACCTGCAAGCCTCCTCGACCAGCGTACATCTCTTCCGAGAAGAACAAAAACAGCGCGCGCGTCTCCGGGTGCTCGAGGATCAGCTTCACCGACACCTGCTCCTCGCTCAGCTCCACGACGGTTGCTCCAGGCGCTACCGAGGCGCGGCCGCGAACGGGAGACGTACTTGGTCGCGGAGCGAACCCGGGGTCGCCAAAGCCTCCAACCCGCCCTCGCATCTGGTTCTCCGAGCTCGTGTCCGTTCCACTCGCAGCCAACCTCGCGAGCCGTAGCTCGTTGTTCGTTATTCGGATCGTGCGGTAGAGCTCACTGTGCTGGAACTTGGGGAAGAGCGTCGTCGTGAAGAACGCCACGATCTCCTCCTGCGCTTTGTTGAACATCGCGGGTCGCGGGTTGTTCAGGTTCGCCTGGAGCTCGGCCCGGTGCTCCGCGTTGAGCGCCACGAACTCCCGGGACGTCGGCTCGCAGAAGCGGCTGAAGATCTTCTTCGCCTGCCGACTTAGGTAGTCGGACGTCGGGAACTGCTGGAAGTTGAGGATCTCGAAGTAGAAGTAGAGCTCGTTCGCGCACTGCTCCTTCTCGAGGAACAGGCGGAAGTACCGCCGCAGGAAGTCCAGGTCGAGGAACTCGCGCAGCGTGATTTTCGCGATGTCCACCAAGTCGCCGCTGCCTCCCGTGCTGGTGCTGCTGTGGCTGAGCATCCTGACTTCCGTTCCGCCAGCGGCGATCCCGTACTTCGGTAGCTTCTGAAGCGCGCCGAGCATCTCTCCGTACAGCTTGTGTCGCCGGAAACGGTGCAGGTAGTTGTGCTCCCAGAAGCTCAGCACGTACTTCTCGGCGTCCGCGAACGTGTGCTCTGTCGGCGCCGAGAGCTTCCAGAGGATGTCACGCCGCACGTCGACTGGGAGGTCGATCTCGAGCTTCCCTCCTCGCCGCACGAACTTGTCGAAGATCTTCCGCGCCTTGCTCTGGATGTAGTGACGCTGTCCGTGTGGCAGCAGCTCGAACTCCGCCACCTCCTTGTAGAAGAAAAGTGTGTTCTCCATGCTCTCCTCCTTGAGGAAGTCTCGGAAGTAGCTCGAGCCGCTGCCGTTCAGGATGTCGAGCAAGTTCAGCATCGGACCTGCGCTGACGGCGTCTTGGTTCGAGGCGCCGTCGATCCCACTGCCTCCGACTTCGTTGCCGTTCACTGTTGCGTTGTCTCCGCCGTTGCCAACGGCACCTGGGCCTCCAGCGTCGAGCGTGTTGCGCTTTAAGATTGTCCCGCTCGCCTTGCGTGTCTTAGAAGAGCGGGCTTGGCTTCGCGCCGCCTTGTACGCGAGGTACGCGGCTGTGCCGTAGAACTGGTCCAGGTGCGAGTGCACCAGCTCTGCGCTGCACACGAGCACTGCGTCGTTGAAGATATCGGCGTTGATCGGGTACTGCACGATCTCGCGCAGCAGCTTCTCCTTGATAGCGCCGCCGAGACAGATCTCGGCCTTCGACCCGTACCGAATGTACTTGTTGAAGATCTTCTGCGCTTGCCGCAGGCAGAAGTCGTGGTGCGAGCTGTCCTGAGCGGAGTTCAGCTCGGGCTCTTGGGAGAACGTGTTCACGAGGTCCTCGAACGCCAGCGCGTCGATGATGAAGAGTAGCGACTCGACCGAGTTGCGGTCTTCGAGGAACTCGCGGAAGATCCGGCACAGCGCCGGCGTGCTCACGATCTCGTTGAGGTGCGAGCGCCGGTCTCCCGTGTTCCCGATGTTCACTTTGGCCAGGCGGGCGAGCACGTTGCGCATCGACGCGCTCCGAGTCGCGTGCGCGTACCCGAGTTTGCCGTCGGCGCGCACGTACTCGTCAAAGTGGGTCGTCACGACCTCCAGCACGTCCAGAAGCAGCATCTTGTACGCGAGCAAGGCGCGCTCAACGTTCTTGTCTTGCAGGAACTGCGTCAGCGGCTCGCGCTCTGCCGCGGACACCATTGGAAGCTGTCGCATGGCCCCCTTCACGATGTACACGTCGAAGAGATCGCGCATGAGCCCGAGCTGGAAGGAGCCGCCGCTTGGGATCTTGAGCAGGTCGCTCATCTCGAGCCAGAAGAGCACGCAGTCCTCGCGGTAGTCGCTTGTGATCCGGCTGCTCGTGAGCTTCGAGACTCGGCGCTTATGTATGTTCGTCTCGTCGTTCTCGCTCTCGGCTTCTCGGTACTTCTCCTGCAGCGCTGTCGCTTGAAGGTAGGTAAAGAAGCCGAGGCGCGCGCGCTCGTCTCGGAAGAGCACCTCGAGGCTCACCGCGGCAGGCTTCTTCACCCGCCGTACGTGCGCTGGATGCGTCGCGGTAGGGTTCACCACGTTATCATTCCGATCACTTCCTCGATGCTGCAGTGTCGGTCGCAAGCTTACGTGTCGTCGAGGCGTATCGGTTGTGTCTTTCGAAGTCTCTTGCTGCTTCTCGGCGATTGGTGCTGGAGTCTTACCATCACCTCCTGTGCCTGTCGCTGCTGCCACCGCAAGCGCGTTGGTACCTGATCCGGCAGTCAATTGATCGGGCGAGTTGCGGACCACCAGGGAGTGCGACCGCTTCATTCTTCCAACGGGAAGTGTGTCTTCCAAAGTCGTCTTCCCGTTCATGACGCTCTTGGAACTGCTTCCAGCCTGGAGACCCATCGCGGACAGTCGAGGCATCTCTGATGCCGGGCTCCCTTGAATCGTGACTGAAGCTGCTGCTGGGTGCGGCGCCACGAGGTTCTTGCTCTTCGGGGTCTGTTGCGGGATCGCCAAAGGAGAGTTTGGAAGCGCCGGCTGCGTCCCTGAGCTCTCGTGGTTCTGCACCGACTCGCTCCCGCCCGCTGCAGGGAGTTTGCTCAGACAGACGCCCATTGATCTGTCGACGAGATCAGCGAATCGTGGACCGAGAGACCCACGAGGCGCAATGCTCCATCTGCAGGCACCTGCGCACGCTGGTGTCGCGGAGCTGCTCCGCTCGTCTTCGTCTGGTGAAGGTTTCTCAGTCCGTGTGCCGTGTTCTGTAATATCGTCAAAGGGTATTTATAATGTGTACAAAAATATAGGAAAGCTGTTCTCCTCAAGAGCACCACTCGACAATGTTGTCTTCGAGTTTATCACCCGCCGTCATCGTTGACCGCGAACACGTTTGACTACAACGACTTTGAGATCAACAGGAACTATGTTAGCGATGACAGCGACGAGAGCTACATGGGCGATCGTGACTAAGGAGGACTCTCTCGACTCCCCGGAAGACGAAGCTAATTGAATCTGCTGTCAGTACTACGACGTAGCTGCGTCGAAGTTCTTGAAGACGTGGTGGGCGGTTTGCCTTACTGAGATATGTTGTCAACAGCCCACGTTGCACTCGTGGGACTTCAAATTGATTGGACACGCCAGCTTGACGTAGCTGAGAGTCCCCGTTGTCGAGTCGATTGCAGGCTCGTGAATGTCCACGGTGGGGATCACGACAGTGCGAACCCACGACTTCCACTCCTTGTTCTCCGGTTTCAAGCACGTTGTCTTTTGCCAAGAAACCTGTTCCAAGCTCTCCCTCGCACCTGCACGACCCCAGACGAGGATAAGAAACATCGGTAAAGGAGGCGGTGGCGTTCGTCGATGCGTGTGGTCGTTCAATTCGAGAAAGGGACTCGGCAGCACATTCATTACGTGCATGAAATGTTCGGGTGCGCCTCTGGTTTTGTCTTGGAGAAGTGGAACCGGTTCTCGCACGTGGTGTCCTGCTTCAACAAGATGTACACGATTACGAGACACAGCTCACGACCGCTGACAAACATCTTGAATCCTCTGGAGCAGTAGCACCTCCAATCCATCCGGATACTCCACCGTCGTGAACTCCGACAGGAAGGCGAAGGGTTCTCTACTATTGCATGTTTGTGTTGCAGATACACTCCGTGATGAATTGAAGTCGCTGAGTAGCGCCATGACAAGAGCTTGCTTTTGAGTGAACGTGGCATCTCGTCAACAACGCCAATCCGAACGTCGCACAGATCGTCAAACTTGAAAGATTTGTCTGTCGTTGATCAATCCTCCACGTCTGGAGGACCTCTCTCATTTTTAGCTGCATACACCTTGCTCGCTGATCCGGGTGATGGGTGCCAGGCTTTCGGCACGATGGTGCTGTGTACAATCACGTGCGGCGGTGCGTGCACGAGCGCAGGAGCCGTGTTGCCGACGGATCGCGACGATGTTGGTGCTGTGCGCGCTGAGACGTTCGTCGAGTCGTGCCGAGTCGTCTCGCGCGCAGCATCGGCCACGTCGCGGTTGCGTGCGAAGCGCACGACGGTACAGCTCAGGAACCAGTAGCAGGCCAAGAGCGAGGCGTACGACGCGGCGACAGACGCTTCGCTCCCGGGGATCACGACGTCTGCGTCTTGCGTGTACGTCTCCTCGGATAGAGCGTAGGTGGCAGCCCCCATGCCGCTGTAGTGAGTGCCGCACACGGCGATGGCCATGACGAGCGCGCTAGCCACGCGGAGCGACTCGTTGTGCGGTAGGAACGTGAGCTGGCGGAACACAGAGGAGGTCAGAGTGATGAGTGGTAAGTGGTAAGTGATTCGCGCGGTTGGGATCAAGCGAGCTAGCGAGTCTGGAGTGACTCCTCTGACAGAGACGCACCGCACGAAAGAGGATCCAGAACGCAGCGTTTGCGGTGAAGAAGGCGATGCACACCGACAACGCCACGACGCTGGCGTGCAACGTCATCTCCGCGTTTGTGCGCTGTGCCATCATGCCGAGGTAGTGCATACCGAGCACGCCGAGCGCTGCGAAGGCGCCTCCGATCGCGATACGCCAGAGCCGAGAGAAGAGCGCGATGATCTGGATGCAGACATCGCAGACAGCGTAGCCACTCAGTCATGTTGTGCTTCTAACCAGCGGGCTCCACCACGAACCTTGATGCGCCGTCCGACTTTGCTCTTCTTCACGGCGACCGACATCTTGATGTTCTTCAGATCCGCCGCCTGATCACCATGAAACAGCGCACGCTTCGTGAGTCACAAGCAGGTGTATATCCAACGCACATCCGCCGCACCAACATGTCGGTTCGCCGGCTCTGCTCGATCTCGAGGAAGAACGGATCACGCGATGAGATCTTGAGTCCGATGTACACGCCCGCGACCGCGAAGACGAACGAGATGACCGTGAGTCCGATCTCAAAGTCCACGACCAGGAGTGTCCCGTCTTCGAGCACGAGGCTGAGCGCGGTCATCCCGGTGAAGTGCGTGCACCAGATCCCGCAGCCGCCGAGTGTGATCGCGGAGAGGAAGAGCATGACGGACTTGGCTGTGCCTTCCAGACGACGCCACTGTTCCATGAGTTGGATGGCTGCCGCAGCATTAGGAAGCGATCGAATCGAGCGAAGTGTTAGTCGCAGTAAGATGTTAGGTCACTTAAGCGTGCGCGTGGACGCCACGAGCAAGCATGCATGGAAGCGACTCACTGCAGTAGCTCCCGGTCACCGCGATAATATACGAGAGCACGACCTTGGAGCCCGACCAATGCTGCTCAATCGGGTCTCCGGTGTGATGCATCGCCCTTGCACGCAGTGCTACTGCACAAACGAGAAGGTTGCCGAGTGTGCTTGTTCACAGGAACGGGTGTTCTCTCCGCCAAGAAGACCGAGTTGACGTAGCTATCTATTCTGGATGCCGCAGATCAGGACAATGGGAAGCTGTGTGCGACCTTCTCGATCAGCGAATAAGATCTTCACACAACTTGAACACGTCCTACCTACCACCAAGTCTTCTCTTCGCCAGGCGCTGTTGCACCGCAACAATGTTACGGTGTTGCGAAGTCGTTGGCACAGATTTGCTACCTTGATGTAAGGCGCACTCATCCCAAGTACTAGGCAACTATATGACAGCCTAGAAACAGCCGCATAGTTCACCATCTACAGTATGCTTTGCCAACTCTCAGCGTACACAACACACGGAACACAGCTCCTCTGACACGGATGCTTTGCGCGGCCGTATCCTTTTCACAGCCAAGTACAGTAGCCTGTAGCCTCATACTCCGCTGAGTCGAGAGAGTCATCCCAGTCGAGCTCGTCCGTGTAGCTCGCGCCACTCATGTAGCTGTCGTCGCTCATGTAGCTCTCGTCGCTATCATAGTTCATGTTGATCTCAAAGTCGTCGTAGTCGACGTCGTAGTGGTCAACGATGACTCGGCGGGCGACGTCGTTGGCTGCAACTCGAAGATCAGCGCGATGACAACGTTGTCCAGCCTCCCGAGATCGAAGTGTCCAGCGTCGTGATCATGTCGGAGTCGTTTCTGAGGCAGCTCAGCGGCACAAGACGAGCTGAAGAACCGCACCACGCTGAGAAACGCGAGACGCTTGGTCAGACTCATCGGGTGACCAGGGAGCCGAAGTCCGTTCGTCCTCATCAAAGTGTCCTCGTGCACAATGAATCGCTCGTTTAGCACGAAGAAGCGCAAGGTGTCGAGTGTCCGGTTCACTGCGAGCATGTTCGCGTACGCGACCAGCTGGTGATCTTCGATGCCGGTGGTGTACTCCGTGGTAATCGCCAGCTGTCGGAGTGTCTTCGAAACAGCCGATGCAGGATCCTGGAGCATTTCGATGAAGGCTGTCGACGAACCGCCTTCGCCAGAAGCTGACCCGAGTTGATCCACGCTCAAAGTCTCGATCTTGCACTTCCCGCTCTGGTATGCTTCCAGGAACACCGTGTCAACTCCAGGATTCGTTCGCCGTAGTCTCAGTGATCTCAAATTCGGGCATGCCGACAGCAAGGAGCGAACTCCGTCGTTCGAGATCGAGTTGTCGTGCGTGAAAGAGCGCAGGTTGACGCCGACGAACTGGACCAACGGGAGCAGCGCGCAGAAGTCCGCTTGGCCAGATCGCATCACTGTAATAAAACCGCTGTAGCCGGTCGACAGCGATGACTTCGCGATTGTCGATTGCTCGATGGTGCTGATCGAATTGTGAGCGACAAGACAGTGGCCGTAGCACGGAACGACGACGTCGACCCAGTCGCTGCTTTCGTCGTCTCGCATCACCCGAAAGCTACCGTCCTGCTTGAGCTCGAAGAAGTCCGATGTTTGTTGCTCGCAGAATTCCAGCGGCACAACCCTGAGCTGTGCGCCAGCCTTCACGACAGCAAACCCGAGGTCGCGATCGTCGTCGTCGTTGATGGTGTCAGTGTCATTGAAGTCTGGAGCATTCGAGTTCGCCGTGTTTGGCGAACCGTGTCTTGCGGTTGATTCCTCGCTCCCTTGTCTGTCAGCAACGTATTTGCTACCGGACGACACGTCTGCCGTGTCTAACAGCACTCTCGACGGGTTCTTCGCAGCAAGCACGTGCATAAAGTTGTCCGCGTCCTCCGGCAGCAGATCAAATCCTTTGAGACCGATGCAGGAGACACTGGAAGTGGAGTCCTTGCTGAAGAGCGCGTTCGCCAGCCACTTGACGATCGTCGCATTGAACTCTGGCGATCGTCTGAGAGATAACTGGAAGTCCATGACGTTGCGCGATGCTGAGAGCGAGGAGAGAGCAGCCGCAAGCTGTCGGTGAGTCGCCCTCGTCCTTGTCGCATGATGGTCTACCGATATCGCTTGGAAACAGCTGGTGCCGGGCTGTAGTGAGAGGTAGTTGCTGTCGAGCACGCCGTTCTCGCAACCTTTCGATATCTGGAGCGAAGTCTCGTTCGTGGTGACGCCGTGCAACACTGACCCGAGCTCAGGGATCGAGCACCGCATAAACTACGAGCTGGGGCCGAGGCCGAAGTCTCGAAGCTGGACACCGAGAGCTGTGAGCTCCGTCAACGCCGCAGATACCCCTTCCTCCTGGTACGAGCACTCGTCGACGTTCGCCATTTCAACACGTTCCACAATGAACGGGGATCGGTATCGCCACTCGTCATCATCGTCTCTGGGCTCTCTTGCCGCTTCCTCGCTTGCAGTCTCCGTGACATGCTTGACTAAGTCGCCGATCGCGCGCAGATGCGCTGCATCGGAGGTGTGCTTGGACTTGTGCAGCATGGCGAACCTTAAGGTGACTGCCAGTGGCAGCTGCTCGGCTAGGCGGCGCTTGGCCTCGGCGGAGATCGAACTGTGGATCGTCGTCATCGCATGGCGGAAGTCGGCGCTCATCGAGCGCTCGTCGAACGTGAAGTAGGCTTCTGCGAGCTCGACGCCGCTCGGCCTCTTCTTCCGGTAGCGATCGAAGCGCGCGAGGAAGTTGCCGGCGGCTTCGAAGCACGAGCCCGACGGCGGCGACGGGAACGACGGGTCTGCGTCCCCCCAGCAGACCATCGTCGCGGACTGGAGCGTCCGCAGCATCGCGTGCCACGAGATCTGCTCCACGATCGCCAGCGTTTCCAGCAGCTCGTAGGCCTCGCGCAGGCGCAGAAAGTACCGGGCGCGCGCGTACAGCGCGATGCTCGGGATGTCCAACTGGACGCGCGCGTATCGGCCGTAGTTGTTGGACCTCGCGCGCGCCACCTGCTCGCGCCACGGCGCGAGGATCGCCCCGCAAGAGGGCGACGTCCAGCTCCACCATTCCTCCTTTTTATCACTGTATGAGATCTTCTGTTGGGTATTTTCGGATATAAGCGGGTCGTCAGTGAGGTATATTCCGCAATGGGCCAGAGCTCGAATACCCGTTACCTGAAGCTCCCGAACGTCTGCCAGTTCAACCGAAGTAACAACAGTCACGAAGTTTCAACCACTATCGACGCAAAGGCGAGCCGACGAAGTCTGCTTGTGGCTTCGAACTTCTCGGTTGTCAGGTTTCCAACGAACTGTGCTTCTTCATCACCGTTGAGAGCACAGAAGCATATGTACACAACTACCTCATTCGGACTTGTTCCCGTTGATCATGTTGTGTATCACAAGTGCCACAGGTACCGCATAAACACTCACTTCAGCTTTTGCCAAATCCAAGCCACGCCGCAGAACACAGAAGAGGAATATGGAGATCGAGTGCGAAGGAGACACTACGTTTCCTTCGAGGCCAGCGATGTCGTATCGCTACAAGATCCATCGTAGCGGCAGGAACATCAAGCTGTGGCTCCAGGAACGTGTCAACTTTTGTGAATGGTACGACATACTCGCATCGCTAGTAGCTGGTATATGGCGTGGTTGGCGCTAACCAAACGATGATCTCAGGGAGTCAGAGATGCTAGCGCGCGACGATTTGCCAAAGCTGCAAGTCGGCCAGCTCATCCCGACGTTAGACGGACACATCGCGGTGCGCGTGGCTGTTGTTGATGCAAGTGTGACGATATGAACGAGCTCACAATGCCTGTTGTTGCTGTGCTTCAGCTGCTCAAGGGCGGGTTTGAATCCGTAGCATCTCAGACACGAGATCTCATTGAAGCAGACAGCGGGGCCGTGCGCGTCGAATTCAAGATCCGCGTGAAGATCAGATCGGCCCTTTGGGATCCGAAAGCGAGCATCCTGCTTCGGCGCGTTCCAACTGACCCGCTCCATACTGCTGAAACCAAGATCCACGACCTCGAGAAGCGCATCTGAGAGGTCGACATCGAACATGAACTTGATCGCGCCGCGAGAGCGAGCGTTCACGCTCTCCACCTCGAGTGTACCGATGTTGGTAACAGTGTTGCAGTCAACGAGACGCTGTACTGGAAGCGACGCAGACACGACGTGAACAGAGACCACTTCGCTGTCGAGAAAGGAGATATCGAGATCAAGACCACTGGGCGATACTTGCTCATTCTGTTTGTACACGAGTGTGAAGGGCACATGGCATTCGAACTGCAGAAGAAGGAGGCTTGGGGCCGTTGGCGAACGAGGCTTCATTTTCAATCTGGTACAGAGACCAAGTGGATCGAGTTCGAGAGTGCGACAACGATCCGTCTCGTGGCCAAAGGTGTCACCAAGATCCTCGCACGCACAACGTTGACGATCGTCCCGGATATTGCAGATACGGCGCAAGTCGCTTCGTTGTTTCAGTGTCACCACCAGAAGCTTCGTCACAGTAGCAGCGTCCGTATTGGTTAGGTCACTCCCTGTACTTACCATTTTCACCCAGTAATCACTCCCTTTCCTTAATTACATTCGCTCACTGGCGTTCGCTGGCACACAATCACTCGCACTCGCCATGGCGCTCCGCTCGACGACGCTGGCGGCCGCGCGCCGCCTCCGCGCCATCCTCCGCGCCACCGCCGCCGCGCCGCTGCAGACTGCGACTCCGAACCTGCCGCTGGGGCTGCGCCGGCGCGAGGATCGCGAGCAGCCGCGCGCCATCCGCGCGTTCCACGCGACGCCGCAGCGCGAGTCGGCGGTTCTGCTCGCCGGCCTGGGGGTCGCGGGCGCCGCCATGGGCGCCAAGTACCTTCTCCAGGTATGTCGATTGAGGACCATGCATAGTGACGTAAGCAAGAAAGAAAGGCAACGTGTTGACGTATTCGACGGACATCGTGTGCGGACAGGCGTTCGAGGCGTACAAGGCGCGACCGAAGAGCGAGGTGAGCGCGTGGAAGTACCGCAACTTCTACGACGGGCCGTTCGAGGACAAGATGACGCGCCGCGAGGCCGCGCTGATCCTCGGCGTGCGCGAGAGCGCGTCGGAGGAGCGCATCCGCAACGCGCACCGCAAGCTGCTGATCCTCAACCACCCGGACACGGGCGGCTCGACGTTCCTGGCCACCAAGATCAACCAGGCGAAGGAGCTGCTGCTGAACGGCAAGTGAGGCTGCTCTCGGCGACGCCTGCGACGGGTCAATAGATGCAACGCGCTCTCCCCACCCCACCGCCTTTAGGACGCCGCCAGCGCCGTGGCCGGCGCCACGGACCCCATGCGCCGGCACTGCATCTGCTGCGCGAGCAGCGCGACGTCGCCCGCGCTCTCGGGCGGCAGCGGCACGTGGCGCTGCACGAGCTCCACGAGCGCCGCGAAGCTCTTCTCGAACTCGACCTGCAGCGGCGACAGCGGCCCGCCGGCGTCGTCGTCCACAGTCGGCAGCTTGGCGCCTGCTGCTGCTGTTGTTGCTGCTGCGGCTGACGAGACTGACGACAGGAACGGAGGCAGCGACGCGCCGCTGCCCTCGAGCGACGCCGGCGACAGCAGCGACGGCGCAGATGCTGCAGCAGCAGCACCAGACGCCAAGTTGCTCGACGACTGCGCGCTGGCGCGACGGAACGCCTCGCGGCTGATGAGCAGGCACTGCCAGCAGAGCTTGAGGAAGCGCACGAGCAGGGTGGCGAGCTGCTGCCGCTTCTGCGCGCTCTCGTCGCTCGGCATCACCGCCCCGCGCGCGTCGAGCAGCGGCGGGAACGTCGGCTGGGATGAGCTCCCGGGAGCAGCACTGCCGGCCTCGTCCAGGCTCTCGTCGTCTCGGGTCTGCTGCGGCTGCGGCTGCCGGGCGACGCCGGCGAGAAACGACTCGACGACCTCGGGAATCCCGCCGTGCACGTGCGTGTCGACGCTGCCCTTGAGCACGAGCGTGAGCGTCTTGAGGTCGGTGCGGCCGCGCAGCTCCTTGTTGACCTCGTCTTGCAGCAGCATGCAGCGCTTGAGGACGTCGTCCATCGAGTTGTCGATCGGGCACCGGAGCTCCTCGCGCCGCGCGGCCACAACCTGCCGGCTGAGCGCGCACGGGAACGGCTGCGCGACCGAGAGGTACGTCACGCGCTTCATCTGCTCGCGCGTCTTGCCATACGACGAGCTCCCAAGCGTAAACGGCAGCGCGAACTTGAACTCCGTCGGCTCGCTGCTGCTGCTGCTGCCGCCGCCTCCTCCTCCCCCCAGCGCAGCCAGCGGCTCGACGGACGTGACGCGCATGAAGATGACGTTCGGCTCGTCGCCCACGAGCGGCTTGGACTCGGGCACGACGTCCACGCGCTCGCACGCGGGGAACTTGGCGCGCAGCACGGCCTTCATCTCGCCCACGAACTCGCCGAGCGACAGGAACCGGCTGCGCTTGTAGATGAACTCGCGCCGCGCGACAAGCGCCGAGACGCAGTCGCCGGCGTACGTGACGCGGTAGAACGCGTGGCTGCCGGTGCCCGTGCCCCAGCCCTGCAGCGCCTCGACGTCCGCGTGCTGGGAGACGACGCGCTCGAGGTACTTGAGCGTCTCGAGGTACTCGGGGTAGCGCCGCTGCTCCTTCAAGCGCGCGAGCAGCAGTTCGCTCACCGCGATCTGCTGCTCGAGCCACTCGGCTCGCTCCGCGAGCTCTCGCGCTGCCACGAGCTCCCGCACCTCCCAGAAGAGAAACTCGCTGCGCTTCTCGGGCTCGACGATCTCGCGCGTGAACGCGACGGCCTCGAGCTTGCAGCACGCGGCTTCGGCGAACTGGCGGCGCGCGAGGTGGAGGCTCAGCAGCGCGTCGAGCCACTGCTTCTTCTCCTCGAGCAGCCAGAACGGCGAGATGGCGCGCATGATCCGGTACAGCCCTTCCTCGATCTCCTCGACGTCGCGGAGCTGCGTGGGGCTCGCGACCGCCACCTGCCAGAGCTCGAAGACCTTGATCTGCGTCAAGAGGCCGTTCAGGAGCTCCTTGAACTGGAGCACGAACGGAACTGTGACGGCGTCGTCGGCGACCGCGCTCTGCCGCATCTCGTCGATGGCTTCGCGCAGACACTCGGTCGGGATCGCCACGGGCGCCGCCGGGGCCGCGAAGAAGACACCGCAGAGCACCTTGAAGATCGGCTGCTTGACGAGCGAGAAGCTGCCCGTCTGGTCGTAGCAGAGCGCGGCGAGCGAGCAGAGCAGCTTGGCGGCGTGCTGGCGCACGACGAGCATCTTGCCGGTCGCGGCGATCGACAGCAGCGTCTGCACGCGGCAGTGGTCGTGGACGAGCGGCAGGTCCGCGATGCGGCACGCGAAGAGCGCCTTCTGGAAGCGCGCGAGGAAGGACTCGAGGTACTCGAAGAGGTCGGTCAGGAAGCAGTGGTCTCGGTCCTCGGCGCCGTCGTCGTCCTCGTCGTCGCTCTCGTCGATGTCGCCGTCGAAGTTGCTCGAGAGCGTCTCGATCGCGTTCGCGCGCCGGATGAGCAGGAAGACGAGGTCGATGAGCGACCCGAGCAGCGCGTACGCCTGCTCGACGGTCACGGCGTCGACGTTCGCCGGCTCCGGCGGGTTGTCGCCCCTGTCCGCCCGCGCGCAGTCGAACGGGACTTCGATGAGCCGGAGCACCCACTCGAACTGGTCCACGGCAGTGCGCAGCGTGCGGAGCGACGTCACGGCGGTGATGCGGTGGATATATCGGATGTGCAGCTCGTAGCTCTCCGGCTCGTCGTCGTCTGCTCTCTGCGACGCCGAGGAGCGACCGACGGAACCTGCACCAAGCGGCTGAGCGGGAGGCGAACCTGCGCTGACCGACTTGCCACCGTCCGCACTGAGACTCGACGACTTGCGCCGCGCTCCCCCTCCGGCGTACGCCTTCCCCCAGTTCCGCGGCAGCGACCGGTTGGTCTGAGCTCGCGGCGCTCCGGGAGACGTCGGCGGACCACCGAGCGCGTTGCTGCTGCCGGCGCGGATCAGCTTGGGGCTCGGACTCCACATCGCACTGGTGCTGCCGGCAGCGGATGTCCCGCTGTTCCGCCCTGAGCTGTGGGCTGACGACGACAAAGCTGCAGACACAGAGCCTGCGACGCTGAAGCCGTCCATCGAGATCTGCTGGCGGCTGATCCGGCGGTGGTTCAGGTGCATCTCGATGTCGAGCAGCGACAGCCGGCCCTCGCGCGTCACCAGGTCGGGCGAGAGCAGGTGCTGCCAGAGCGCCGCGCCGGGGGCGAGCGACGTCTCGTCGACCAGGAACGTCTCGATGATGTGGCGGACGAGCGCCAGACACGCGTGCACGCGGACTTCGTCATACGACTGCTCGGGTGCGACGCCGCCGGCTGGTTCGGTCGGCTCGCCAGCGACGTGCGCTCGCCGCTCCTGCCCCGTGATCTTGAGGATGCTGCGGCGGTTGCGACTCGCGGTCTCCTGCTTCCGCTGCAGCAAGAGAGCAAGACGACGACCGCGTGAGTTGCTCCCCGTTCATCGAGCCAAGACGAGCATGCGCACCTCCTCCACGATCTTCCGGTAGTGCAGCAGCGATCCTGTCGGGCTGAGCGGGAAGGCGGCGCTCGGGGACGCTCGCGCGCCGACGTAACGCTGCAGGTCGCCGCCGTCGAACTGCTGGAAGAATCGCGCGAGGAAGTGCGTCGAGACGCTGCTGAGCAGGTGCACGACGCAGATCAGGAGCTCCTTCTTGAGCTCCTGGCTCTTGTCGGTCGCTTCCGGCGCGCCGGCGACCGCCAGGGTGCTCGTGCCGCTGCTGCAGAGGATCTTCCCGTCGGCGGTGAACTGCGCGACGCTCGCGACGAACGGGTAGTAGATCAACGCGATCGTCTCCTGCTCCTCCGGGCTCTGGTGGAGCGTGTTGTACGCCTGCGCGACGAACATCCGGCGCAGGAGCCGCATGGCGTCGCACCGGATCTTCTCCTCCTTCTGCTCGTCGGCGACGCACAACAGGCGCTCGAACACGAGCTGCGCGAGCCACGGCGACGGGCGGGGCAGCGCCGCGCGCGAGGGCAGCGGCTCCGACGACGCGCGCCGCGACCGCGACACTGTCGAGGAGGCCCGTGCGCCGTTGACTACCGCGAAGAACTCGAAGTCGACGAGGATCCGCAGGAATGGGAACATGAGGTGCACGAGGACGTTGGCGTCGCTCTGGTTGTCGGTCGCCCACTGCATATACCGAGAGATCACGAGCGCGGGCACCTGGTTGCGCGCGACGAGGAAGAGGCCGCGGCAGAAGTAGGCGACGCTGCGGTTCACCTCCTTCTGCAGCAGGAGCCCGTTCGCGTTTGTGCCGACCGCGTGGATGAGCTCGCGCAGCACGCCCTCCGCCAGTTCCTCGTCGTCGCTCGAGAGCACCAGCGGCAGCGCCGGGCCGATCGCCTTGCTCGGATCGCCCACGAACGCGGACGACGGGGGAGGAAGGTGTTGCGAGTGCATCGCCATGGACTTGAGCACCAGCTGCAGCAGCATGTTCGAGTACGCGAGCGAGAGTCGCTTGGTCTCGACGTTGTCTTCGACCGGCGAGTTGTCCTGCAGCACGAGCAGCCACTCGCGCAGCAGCGCGTCGAAGATGGCGTGCGGTCGCCGGCCCTCGGAGGAAGGTACGGAAGCTGGCGAGCCGCCCGGGTGCTCGATCGCGCTCTCGTCAAAGACAATGTGCACGAAGTGGTGCAGGATCGGGTTCAGGTCCTGCTTGAGCGATCGGTGCGGCGTCCAGCTCGCCTTCTCGAGCACCGAGAGGAACGCGCGGAACGCCGCCCATCGGACGACCGCAGACCCGAAGCGCAGGTACCCGAGCACGAACTTCGCGATCGGGAGCAGGAAGAAGCGCGCGTTCGTCATGCTCGCCTGCCGCAGCTTCAGCAGGCTGCTCACGACGGCGTCGTCGTCTGCTGTTGTCGCTGGCGCTTCCGTCATGTCGCTCATCAGCGGCTTCGAGTGGAAGCGCTGCAGGAAGTGGACCACCACGCGATCCTGGCTGTGGATCGACGATAGCACTCTCGTCCGGCACGCCAGCGTGGTCTTGGCGATGTCCAGTCCGGTGTTCCGCGCTGCTGCGACGTACCCAAGCGGTAGCGAGATCGTCCCGGTGGTCGATGTTGCCTTCGACAGAGTTGGCGCTGCGACGACGTTGACGACGTAGTTGTTGTCCTGGAGGATCGTGCCGTCCTTTTGAAGGAGCGGGAGGACGGCGTAGCCGACAAGCTCCTGCTGCGACTGGTTCGGCAGCAGCTTCTTGCAGTGCACGTGGTAGAACGAGAAGAGCACGTGGTGCTCGAGCGTCAGGCACTCGGGGAGACAGATCTTGAGCTCGTTCTCGAACTGCGGGTTCTTCTGGTGGTAGTTGACGAACGTGTAGCCAGAGGCGCACGCCTCGTGGTCCGCGCCGTAGATGGCTTTGAGGACGGAGCTCGGCGCGTCCGTGTCGTCGAGCCCGCACACCGCCGCCACCTCGGCCTCAAGCACTTGAACGCGGATCGCGATGTTGCGGAACTGGAACTTCTCGAGGTGGATCGGGTACAGGTACAGCACGTTGACGTACGACACGGCCACAGGCCCGGACCCCGTGAGCCCGAAGACCGACGTCACCGACGGGTGGCAGAAGGGCTGCACCTCGCGGCATTGAGAAGGCAGTGGGTCAGCGACTCGCGCACTGGTACCAGTCTCCGTTGGTGTCGCACTGTCGTCTTTGAGCACAGCTTGCGACTGAGTCGGTGGCGCTCGCTCGGTACTCGCACTGAAGAACGGGTCGAGGATCTCGAGAACCGGCGCTGACGGTAGCGGGTTCTTCGACATACTCCGGTTCTTTCCCGAACTCTGGAACTTGGAGTCCCCGAGGCGCTGGTCCTCGATTGGCTCGAAGGCGAACTCGCACACCGACGGAGCCACCTTCTCTCTGTGCGCAGCATCGTCCCGACAGTGTTAGTTCGCTCTCGGAACCTGATCTACCAACGCATTCAGCAGGTCAGAAAGCGTTCACCGTACTTCATCGCTCCTCGCGCCGCATCGGGGATGAGCGGCAGGCGCTGCTCGTCGCTCATCGTCGTGCGCTGGCGATAGAGCGTCATGCATCGACTCGCACCATCTTGGAGAGCAATCGCACCCCACGCAAGCGGCTGCCGATACCGTCCAAGACGGCGAACGCAGTCAGCAGCCTTCTCAACGAGCTTGAGTTGCTCGCCCTCGGAAGTGAGCTTCTCGGGGAAACAGTACGGTGCTGTCGCACTCTCGCCGTCACCCGAGAGCACCTTGGAGATCTTGAGTACCATGTACAGATGCTGCGGGAGGTGGTTCGGCAGCACGTAGAAGAGAGCTTGCGGCGCTCTCGACGCGCTTCCAGCGTCATTCATCTTGGCGACGCTCCCGTTCAGACCGACAGCTCCAGGGAGCGAGAAGCTGAACTCCTCCGAGACGCGGCAGCCGAGTGACACATCGTAGATCACGAGGCGGCAGAAGAGCGGCTCGATCTGCGCCACGACGTGTTAGGATGTGTAGATCGCTCGTGGGCCACCACACGACTCGCCCTGACGCACCGATCCGAGCGCGAAGCGGAGATTCACCGTCACGAGGAGCGCGAGTGCGTCTTCAACCGCCACGCGCGGGTCGAAGAAGCTCGGTGTCGCGACCTCCGACGACGGGAACGTGCGCTCTCCGACGCTAAAGCGCGGCTCGTAGTTCTTGAGCAGAGACTGATCCTGGGGCAACTCTGTTGCGCGGCCGCGAGGATGCGAGTCCGAGAGGTGAGACTTGAGCCGGAGCGCGCTCCAAGGACGCGTGAACTCTGAGATGATCGGTGCGCGCTTGAGGGGCGCTAGCGGCAATGGCAGACTCTGCGGCTGACTCCACTCCTTGCGAGCGACACGAATGAGCTCGAGTGTTCCGCGCTCGATTCCAAAGCCCGGATGCCGTGCTTCGTCTGCCGCAAGAGCTGAAGGTATCAGCTCGGACGGAGCGCTGATGGTCTTCGTGATCACCCGCAGACGCGGCCGAGAGTCACGCTTCTCGTGCTTCTTCGCGTCGACCACGCTATCGTCGACATAACAGACACGCTCCGGGTCGGCGGGCTCCGGTGGCTGCAGCTCCTCCTCCTGCACCGGCTCTGAGTCCCCTTGCTTGAAGGGCAAGTGCGTCTCCATCACGTCGGGTCCAGCGCCGTGCTCGACGCAGTTGTTCATGAGTCGACTTCCCCTGATTCGGGAATGGCGACTGATGGCAGCACGCTGGTTTCACACAAAGAGGCACCAACGTGTACACGACGCTCGACCGATTCCAACATGTGATCTCAGCGCAACGTGCAATCGGCGCTCGTGTCGAGTCGAGAGCCTGTGTTCACGTCGAAGAGAGCTGAGTCATGACGTACACGTTCACCAGCGAGACTGTCGTGCCGAATCCAGTTCGTTGGTTGCTCAGGACTGACGATGTCGAGAGGAGCAACGAAGCTTTACGCTGCTGTATCTGTTTGTGCACATTAGAAGCAAGTTGCGAGCTGCTAGAGTTGCAACACCGTGGTTTGTATCTTGCGTTGGAAGGCTGGTACAGCGACAACTCCGATATCCTCGCCATCGTCCTCGTCTTTGCATGCTCTGGTGCCCTCATCGACACGGAAGAATGGCCAGAGCATCGACTAGTAATCGTACTCGGCTGTGTAGCCGCCAACGACAATCTCGCGGCAGATGCCGTCAGCAGCAAAGTCGAAGATCAGCGCGACAACTGCACTCTCCAGTCCCCCGAGATCCAAATCGCGAGATTCGCGAGACTGCCGGCTGCGCTTCCGAGACGGCTCCGCGAAACACGACGAGCTAAAGTGCCGCACGACACTGAGGAACGCGACTCGCTTCGTCGAACACAGCGGGCGCTTGCAAAGCCACAAGCCGGCAGTCGCCCTCAGCTCCGACTCCCGCGCTTCAAAGCGCTCGTGCAGCGTGTCGAGCTCGAAACGATAGAGACTTCGGTTCACTGCGAGCATCCCAACGAAAGCGTCGAAGACTTCGTCTTGGAGCTCAAATGAGCATATCATCAGGCGCTTCAGTCTCTTCGTTACTGCTGCTTCGGGATCTTGGAGTCGGCGGAAGAAGGCAGGAGAGGCGTCGTCGTCACTCCAGAACTGGTCGATATCGAGGGATTCGATCTTGCACGCTCCGCTCTCGTACGCGTCCGTGAACACCTGGTCGACTCCGAGCTCCGAGTCGTGCAGGAACAGCTCTGTCAGGTTCGGACACGCCTCCAACACATGTCGAATGTCGTCCAAGTAGATCTCGTGCGAGTTGGCGAAATGCAGCACCTTCGGGCTGACGAACCGAAGAAGGGGAATCAGGAAGTCGAAGTCCATGCAGCAAACTTTCAGCGTCGTGATGGAGCCGCTGTAGCCGGTCGAGTACGACGACTCGGTGATCGTCGACTGCTCGATGTGATCAATCGCCTCGCGAGCGACGAGGCAGTGGCCGTAGCACGGAACGACGATGTCGACCCACTTGCAATCTTCGTTGTCACGCATCACTCGAAAGCGGCCATCTTGTGTGATCGCGAAGACGTCTGACGCTCGCTCCTCCGAAGTGGGGTCCAGCGGTGCGCTCTTGAGCTGCGTGCCCGCTTTCACGACAGCGAACCCGAGATCGCGATCGTCGTCGCGCCAATCACGGGAGCTGCTCTCCGTCGCATATGATTCGTCCAGCAGCACTCTCGAGGGGTTCTTCGCTGCTAGCACTCGCGCAAACGTCGCTGCGTCGGTCAGCATGAAGGCATTCGAGTCGCTAAACGTCAGCTTCCGGATGCTTGAAGTCGAATCCTTGCTGAAGAGCGCGTACGCGAACCATTTCGCGTACAATTCGCGTTCCTTAGCCGAGAACATGCCGCCTTCCTGAAGACTCAGTTTGAGTGTCTGTGCGTCGCGTGTCACCGCCAAAGCCGAGAAGATCGCTCCGAGCTTGCCAAAACTCTCGTCCACCGCGTGCTCGAGTCGCTTGTTTCTGGAACTCTCGATCGTGAACTGTAGATCACTGGGACCGAGCTCTGGGATGACCTTCCCAATACCGATGGATGCCCGAAGGGATGACGCGTCGGTGTAACCTTGCAGAACACGGCCGATCTCGGAAGCCGAATGGTTCGTGTACCACGGGGTGACGTCCTGGTCTCTTCCCCACATCCCCTTTGTTCGCTGAACACCCAGGTCGAACAAGATGCATTTCACGCCGAGGGCCATCAACTCAGACATCGCTGTGAGGACTCCTCCGGGCTCCTGGTACGGATAGTCGCCCTTCATCCACACGTCCATGCTCGCCACAGCGAACGGAGATCGGTACACCCACTCACCGTCGTCACGACCTTGTGCTGCAACAGCTGCGGCTGCGATCGTGCGTCCGATGCGTCTCGCCAAGTCTCCGACCGAGAGCAGGAATTCTGTCGCCGAGTTTCGAGTCTGTGCCTGGTCCATCCGAAGCGCGATGGAGACTAGTATCGGCTTCCGATCCGCGAGCCGACGCTTCGTCTCTGCGTCGAGTGCAGCGTGGATCGTCTGCATTGCGCGGCGAAACTCGGTGCTCATCGAGCTCTCGTCGAACGCGAAGAAGATCCTCGCGAACTCAACGACACTCAAGCCGTCGCGATCGCAGTAGCGGGAGCGGCTCGGATTGATCAGGTGCAGCGCGAGTGCTTCGAACGGCGAGTCCTCGTATGGCACTGGCAATGACGATGTCTTCCAGTCCTTATACTCCGAGTACAGAAGCGTGGGCAGCATGTTGGTCCACAAAATCCGCTCCACGACCGCCAGCGTCTCCAGCAGCTCGTACGCCTCGCGCAGGCGGGAGTAGAAGTCGTGTCGCGCTTCTGGCGGAAGGTTCGGGATCGGGTCGAGGCGATTCTGGTAGTGTCTGGGCAGAGCGACCTGCACTTGTGGCTCCCATGGCGCGAGGACCGCACGCCAGAACGAGACGCCGAGCGCCATGACGGACCGCGGCAGCAGGTGCGCGGGAGGAACGCGTGTGTCAGCTGCTGCGAGCTTGGTGAGCTGGTTCACCTTGCTGGCTTGGGAGGTGAGGTCACAAGCATGACATGACTCACTACGAAGACCTGATCTCCATATGACTGGCTAAATGTATGACCGCTGATTGTGAGCGTGAAAAAAGTAAGATGGTACTAACTATGCTTTCAATTAGGGAACACGAACTCGACATTGACGTGTTGGAATCCTGTTCAGGTGATGCGAAGTACCGCAGATTGTACCAAGACTTACAAGTCGGGAACACACGTTGCGGGAAGCCTTCTGCTGAAGCCTGGAGGCGAATCGAGAGCTGGTGGATGAGTTTGTGTGGCGTGTTGCTCACAGACAATCGCGACGAAGAAACTGGTTGCTATGAGCATTCAAGAGTGCAACACAAGTCAACCCGCAGTCGAAGTCGTGTTCGTGCCAACGCGTTTTGAGAGTCGCCTCCTATCGTCGTGAAACGTGTTGCAGTTCAGCAGGCGGCCACCGAGTGCTTCGAAAGGCGAGTCATCCATGATCCGACGACAAGTGCCTTCACACGAGGATAGCGGCCCACCGGACCAGTGACTCAACCAAACCTGACAACACTGGCAGTGCAATTATACAATACTTCGAGTCGTATCATAACGAGCAGTCAGAGCGAGCAGTCCTGAAGCTTGTGTTCGGGGCGCTACCTGATCAAGCGCTGCCATCCATCGTACCGATGAGCTCGTCCACGCTCTGAAAGCGGCGCGCCGGGTCGAACTGCAGCATCTTGTCCAGCAAGTCGACCGTGGCGCTCGAGATCGCGTCCTCGAGCTTCCAGTGGCGCAGCACACCTCGGATCCCGACCCGCAACACC
Organism: Globisporangium cystogenes; assembly: GCA_023334215.1. Taxonomy (NCBI): domain Eukaryota; phylum Oomycota; class Peronosporomycetes; order Pythiales; family Pythiaceae; genus Globisporangium; species Globisporangium cystogenes. The sequence goes on along the minus strand of JAASGM010000302.1, from coordinate 66 downwards.
GCCGCAAACGCGGGGTCCTGCGGTGTCGCCTTCTCGGTCAGCGGCGATCCCGTGAGCATGATGAAG